>JASDQU010307147.1:14826-46248 GCA_032191745.1 Picea mariana
TCATTTGTATATATTGTACATATAATAAGTAGAGCTATTTTATAAATATTAGCTAGTAAACTGTAAATATATATTAGATCTATATATACTTTTCAACGATTACTATTAATCAAAGTTATTACATTTCCTTTAGTTTTGTTTTTCATTTTCTTTAGGACTTAGATCGGCCAACGGAGCTGCTAAACCTGTCAGAGTGGATTAATCCAGACGGCTTGGGTTATTTAGACAACCTCGGACCGGATTCACTCCTCCAGTTGACGAGCGATCAATTTCACCTGTCAACAGCATTGCGATCAATGAATTGTTTGCATTCTAAGGTAAGGGCCTTCATTCTGTCAACTGCACTGCAGGCAATGACTTCTCGTTGGTCTCTGATCTCATGTGGAGTCTTTGGTACAGTGCGTAGATCTAAATATTCTATGCATTGCTGTAGCTGTTGGATCACTTCTTCAAATTGTGCTACTTTCTTCATGACTTGATCCTCTGCCTTGAATTCTATGATAGTCATGGAGAGAAGTGTTCTGTTGATCGTTTCCTTCACTTCAAGTTGCTCGACAACCAACTGTTCCCTGCCTTGCTACAACTATGCCTTTTCTTCATCGAACTTCGCTTGGAGAGTGCTCTTTTCCTATTGGGCATCTTGGCGTTGTTCTAAAAGTACTCCCTGTACTTGTACCAAAGCTTGTGTGGCTTGCGCTATTTCCTCTTGCGCTCATCGAAGACGAGCTTCGACTGTATCAACTATTCGATGGAGTTGAGCTAGCTCATCTCCCACTTCTGGCTCTCCTAATGCAGTGAAGATTGTGTGGATGGATTGTAGGGCTTGCTGTACTCCTCGGAGTTCAACCGTGATTCGATCATATAGCTCCTCTTGCTTTGCTTCTTGCTTCTCTGCTATCTCCAGCGAAGCATCATTTAGGGCTGCTACGATGAAGTCAAAGTCATCAGAGGTGAGGATGGTCTGCATCTTTGTCATAGTGGCCTTCGATTTCTTCCAGGAGGAAGGTTTCAGAGGTGAACCTTTCCTCTTTTTCAGGGGATCAACCTCATCACCCAGCTGCTACTCGACCTTTGTGTCATTCAACTCTACAATATTACCTCCTTTATCGGGTGATATGGAAGCAGTCTTCATAGATGCACTGTCTAAACCATGGACCTCTTCGATCTTCTTTGTCTTGCTCGATCTGGGTGTATCATGCGCAGTTTCTGGGTTGTCTATGTCAGATATCTCCGTAGGGTCTACTGGAATGAGGAGGTCCGCCAACCATTCCTTGGTGATCTCCTCCAAGTCCTCATCCGTTAGCTTATAATAGGAATGAACTTTTTTCTTGTGCTCGTCAGCGTGCGCTGTGATATAAATGAAATGGCGGTCTGCACTGAACTTCATCAAAGGCCTGTACCTGTGTAAAGTAATCAGAGTTATGTGAGGCTCAAACTGTATGGATAGCTTCAAATGGTTGTAGTATGTATGGAACATGAAATTTGACTTCCATTGCTTATTCATGTCACCTGAGTACCAAAATGTACTAAACTTTGTGACCAATGGTTCAAAGGGATCAATGTCCGAGAAGGTCGCACCTTCCGACATCTCCCAGGCGAAGTGGAATTCGTACCCTTTTGGCAAAGCCAACTAAAGTGGAATTCATACCCTTGATCTTGGGATTCTCTGCAGTCAAATTCTAATTGGTTCACTAGGTACTGTGCCCAATTCATTTGTAGGCCCTCCGCACACTTTCCTACGAGGTCGACTACAAAACCAGTCACTTGGGTGGGTCGACTCTTGTGTACTAACTTCCTTGCAATCATCTGACAGGCGAGATGCACTGTGCCACTCTAGATAGAAGCTACCTTGTAGACTCATACGCCCTTCTCGACATCGTCGTAAGTGTCCTTGATCCTTTTTGCAAGAGCTCCATGAATTTTTCAGGGTAGAAATCCTGTGGGTCGGGTCCTGGCATAGTAAGCCCGATGATCCAATTTATCAATGTCAGATCCACTGTTATGAGACGGTTTAAACATAGATAACCTCCATGGTAACAAGACAAAAAAAATTTGACACATGTATTCACCTCCTACTGTCGTCCTAAGTGCAGAATCTTCATAACATTCAGCAGGGTGGACTATGCGAGGTTATGGGTCCATGACTAAGGGACGATCCTTGAATTATTTCCCTTTGTTCTAGTCAGGTACTTATGTGGGGCGAACATGTAAAATTTTCAGTCGCCGAGGTTGAAGTCATTAAACTTCAACACTGTAATCTTATCTTGGTCTACGTGAACTGCATGTATCCCCTTCGGGAGGTACACAGTGACCAAGGCATACTCAAAATCTCTAGGTACGCTGTCATGGTTTACAACACCGCTCAAAGGTGGTATATAAGTAGGTAATATTCTCGGAATCAACTTAACATTCGTGAGATCATCCCTGTGCTTAGTTCGCTTCTCATCTGATGGTCGAGATGGTCCAGCTCGAGCAGTTGATGGAGAGGCTGGAAGTCCTCTCGAGGATGATGCTTTTACACCTGTGGATAATCCTCTCTCTGACATGACTCTTTTAGTCATCAAGTCGATCAAAACTTCCTCAACAATTCTTTCTGCAATGCTCAACTCGTCTGACATACACGCTCGGGATTAACAATCTCAGGTTCGGGATGGGTAGCTTAGACATAGTAACGAGAGAGAGAGAAGAATCATGATGATCATGGTATAAACTCAACTTAGTCTGTGGGCTCAAATTCTCAATTGGAAAAAGTGCTCTCGGTGCATGGTGCGGTGGGATGAGTAGGTCTTCATTAACTTGGTTCTGTCCATTATGGCGCGGTCTCAACGGTCGGATGGTGAGCTGGCTAGCCATAAATGGTTTTCTATCCATTTGGAGCATTGATCTAATGGTTATAATGTTCCCCAATGACTATATTGCTTCACCATGGTGAAGTTCCATGTGTCGTTGTTGTGATATCTTGACGAAGCTCCAATTTTGCAAATTTTCCTTCTGTGAGGTTCCCTCTGAAACCTTCTGTAACTTTTCAATCTTATCCCTCTTCTTACTTAGCTTTCTATCCTTCTTTCCAGTGAGCTTCATCTCAGTATGCTTTTTCCATTCTGATTCTTATCTTCTCTTAACATAGTTACTTCGCGTTGTTGAAATTCTTTCCTAGGATTTGAGGGTAATACTTTTTCTTTATCTGGGATAAGTACTTCAGTCTTTTGTTGGTATTCTAGGGTTCTTTCAACCTCGACATCAGGGTCTCTCGTGTTAAATAGCTTCAATCTGTTATCCTGGTCTACAATCAAATTTGCGATCCTTCTAGTCATGAATTGCTTTAACTCCTGTTTCTGTTGTTCTAACAATGTTTCTTCTTCTTTCCTTATGGTCTGGTCTCTTTCAATCCAAGGGCTGGCTAGTAACATGGTAAACGAGGCACTGTCTTCAATAAATTTAATAATCTCAAAATCTACTTTTGTCTAAGTTCCATTAACGTGCATAGGTACACATGCGAGCTTCCCACATAGGCTTACCAGTTTTCCTCGGAATAATCCTATTCCTCCTAATGAAGGAATCATAGTAGGCTTCCCTATAGCTTCCCAAGTTCTCTCTGTCATAATATTCACCTGTGTTTCCTCATCCAGAACACAGTCAATGTCGAAGTCTCCTATTCTTTCTTTGATGAATTCTTTTTCTTTGAATATCCCCGATAAGCTGATATGTTGGTGGTCATTCAAGGTTTCTTTCATCTGTAACAATACTTTCTCTGATTCTTTTTGGGATTCTGCCATTTCTAGATCTTCCTTAGGGTTTTCCTAGTTCAGATTCATTCTTTCAACTTTAGCAATCATTCTAGGGCAATCCAACACTTCATGGTCCATAGCTTTGCAACAAAGACAACTAGGTTTTCTTCCAGGGCATTCCTTAGCAAAATGTCCCGGTCTTCTACAGCTGTAACAGAGGGTTAATCCTCTCTTTCTTTTAAATTATCCCCATCTTCTCCTGTACTGCGTGTTAGGAATATAGGAGCTAACCTGCAACAAATTCTTTCTAGGATCCTGCATCCACTTGTCAATCCAAACATTCTTTATATGCATAGGTATAACATATCTTTCACTATTCTTGTCAAATCTATTAATATCAAATCTTCCTTCATCTATCAATACCCTAGTTTTCGAACTAGGATGGACTCTATTAAACATACCTAGATCCATACTCTAGAAACAAAGATTTCCACTTATCTCACTTCTACATAGCACAAAGCTTCCAGATCTAAAACTTTTCACTATTCTTACCTTTATCATAGCACAGAGCTTGCATATCTTACCTCTTTTAATCATAAATTCTCACTTTTACCTTTCTTAGATCACAAAGATTTCAAATCTTTCTTCTTTCCTTCAGATACAACTTCTTTTCTTCAGATTAGGCTTCTTTATTTTAGCACGGAGATTTATATATCAATTAGAATACTGTGCACTAGAGCGACAGATCTATGCACAAAGATTTCACAACTTCAGTATGAATCTTTGCACAAAGCTCCTTCTTTCTTAGTTCTCGACAATCACAGTTTCATGTCCCGACAATGGAACCATTTTTTGGCACAGGGGCAGACCCAGGGTTCAACACTACAACAACGCACCAACAAAACCCTAACTAGTGGCCCTTTCGGCAACACCTACGAAGTAGATGAAGTCTCACCCGAGGTAGAGGCAGGGGTGGTTGCGAGACTTAGGTGTCTGCAACCTTAGCTGGGACACAGATCTATGATTATAATACTTAACAGAGCACTTAGCATCAATAGTTCATCAATATTCAACCAACAACTACTGCACAGATAGAACAATGCATCACATCATTCACTCATATCTGAGGTATTTAAGCATTCTATCATGAACAAGCAAGTTATATTTAGTAGATTAAGCACTAAGAATCTTCATGTGGATCAGATCTAACATTCTTACACATCATTAGCACAAAGCATGAACATATTTATCTATCTCTATCAAAGCACTTAGCAAGAGAGAATAATCACATTAAGACAAGCACAAAGCATAACAAAATAGTGTTTACGTGGTTCACCTCCACCCTGGGGCTACATCCACCAACTCTTCTTCTTTATTGTCTTCAGTCAATCGGTTACAAGAATAGAGCCTCAAAACCCTTACTTCGCATAGGACAAAAGATCTGTGCATCTCACTAGATCCTTCTTCCTTGCGTTCTAGCACTAAGCCTTCCACAATCTTGCTACAATGACTTGCACTTAACTCTGCAAGTCTCACACAGTATGCACAAAGCCTTACAATTCCTGATCACATAGATCCAACTCTTGGCACTTAGCCTACTTGCATACTAACATCACATAGATGCCTTCATTCTCTTCTCTCTCTTTTACATTGCCTATACACCTATTTATACATACAAAATAGGCCTAAACATGGGTAAACCCATGGGCCAAACATCCCATTCCTATTACATATTCCCATATCCAAAAAAGTGGCCGAGATCCAATGATCTCTGCTTCATCTTGCGCTCCTTCTTCGACAGGCTGTCGAAGTCCAAAAATAGCTCAAACTTGACCAGATATCAACAAAACCTGGTCAAGGGTCAACAAGTCTTTGTTTGACTAGTCTTTCATCTGGTTTCAAAGGGATCCTCATCTCTCCCATAGGCCCTTTAATTCCCTTCATATCAGTGAACTTGGTTGGAAACAAGTCTTGATATTCATGTAGTAATTTTGTAATGTTGTCAATAGTGGAAACATCCCAATAATCTCCAACATTTGCAAGCTTCAGTGTCTGCTCTGTTCCAATATTGAATTTACTAATCTTGATGGGTTGTCCAATGAATGGTAACTCAACTTCTGGTCCTTCCACATCTCTTTGGCCTTCTGTTTCTGCAATGTTCACCTTTCTTGGATAATCGTATTCATCAGCATTGATGTTGTAGCAACCTTGTAGTTTCTGGAGAGGCACAGTCCATTCATCCTCTTCTTTCTCCAAAGGGAGGTTAGATGCCTCCTCGAATACTTTCTGTCTTACAATCTGCAATGCTTGATCTACTGAAGGATATTGACTTTCAAACAAGAAGGTGGTTACAAAATTTCGAGTCATACCTTTCCAATCTATAGTGATGAGGTGCAGCTCTGATTGGAGGTACCAGTTTATAGGTGTCGTGTCTAGTGTGTTAATGAATTTGTGCACCCATTGCTCTTGAGGAATGTTTTCGCAACTTCTCACATGGTCCTTTGGGTAGCTTCGACCTGTGTATCAAACTTCACAGCCTTCTACTTGTGCTAAGAACCGCGCTGTCATCAAGTTACGGCATTGTACCCATTTTGTAATGTTGGTTTTGTGTGTCCCTCACCATCTTGCTAGTGTGGCTTTCAGGGCCTCATCCATTACCAAAAATCTTTGTTGAATTGGTACACTTTCTTAAAAGTCTGACAAGAAGGTTTCTAAAGGATTCATACCATCAAAGGTGGGTAAATTACTTACTGTTGTGCCGATCCAACGAACTTCTCTGGTAAATCTAGCACATCTTCTGGTAGATACTTTATACATTTTATTCTGCCAGTTCTCCAGTGCTTCTTCTGAGTCTGATGAACATGCGTTGTCACTTATCCAACTTAGGTTTCCATCGCCTGTAGGATTAATATAATCTTGTTGTCTAGCTGTTAATTTGTATGTTTTTTCCAATTCATATGCATGGTCTTCTTCTCTGATGGGCTCTGTGTATCACTGACCTTCATCTGGATCTAAAGGCACAATGAACCTAAGGCCATCTCTTTCAAAATTCATATGTCTTTTCTTTAAATCAACCACAGTGGAATTATTGAAAGCCCAATCAATTCCTAATAGTGCAAGGTAAGGAAAACTATCATCAACTATCTCAATTACCTCAAAAGCTGCAAACGTTCTTACTCTGTCGATGTCCATAGGGAGATGTTCCAATCATCCAAAGGGGATGATAGCTTGTTGATTAGCCATCCTAAGCCTGATAGGGGAATAGATCAATCTCGGTTTTCCCATCGGTGCCCAAGTTTGCTTCGTCATGACATTGACCTCCGACCCTAAGTCGAGGACCACACAGTCTATATCATATTCTCCTATTTGAGCATTCAAGTGTAATTCCTTATTTTTCCTTCTCTTTTTAGCGATTTGGTGTACTTCCCTATTCAGTAAGGGTTCTATCTTTCCTAGCTCATACTGTCTGATTAAATTTTGTAGTTCTTGTATAATGCTCTCATTCTAAATCAACTTAATACAAGTACATAGAAATTCCATGAGCTTGCTTACCTATTTTCCTTCTTTTGGTGAAGAAGACTAATAAAATGCCAGAGGCATCCCATATTCTCTTACTTTTGGCCATGTCTTTGCTGAAGAGCCTTGGTATGCTTTGAACTCTTTTCTTGCCTCCTCAAATATATGTATTTCTTTCTTTGCATCAAAAGTTTGGGTCTTCTCTGTACCTTTTCTGATTCATGAGTCTTATGTAGTCTTTCCTTGGATTAGTCTGTCCTCTCCTATAAAAATGCCTCCTCTAGTGATAAAAATAACTCTAGGGGTCTTCTTCACGAGGTTCGACATATATCAGTTTCACTTGTAGGTTTTGCTGAGGTCCTTGTCATTCCTGAAGCTTAGCCAACAATGCTGGACATTCTTCGATAACGTGTTCAAAAGAGTTGCAATAGATACAAGTAGTGCAAGGGTTCTGACATTCCCTTGTGAGAAGTCCTGGATATGCACAGTTATAACATATAATCTTTCCTCAGCCTCGACCCATACCTCCTCCTCATCCTCTTCCTCTGAATCCACCATGAGGATTGAAGTTTCCTCTCCCGGGGGAGTTATACTGCGTAGTGTTTCCTTCTTGTTGTACTTCGCCTTGAATTTTGTATATCTCTCTTGACCTTTCATGCATGATATCGTAAGCACTACAATATCTATCATCATGCCCCTTGGACTTACAGAACATGTAATACAAATTTGTGGGTGTCTGAACATATTTTTGCATGTAATAGCACTCACCAGGGTGATGTCTATTTCGACATGTCTTCTCTTTTATCTTTTCCCTTTTCTTTCTTCATATCTTCAACTTGCAGAGACAAAATAGTTAGCTGACTCATACCTAAGATGGATTCTCCCATAGGGGATGATTCTAGATTCATGGCGATCTCCAACGCCTCATCCTGCGAAGCGATCTTTTGTTTCATTAGATGAAATCTGATGTGTGGTAAAAGGGAAGCAATGAACCACTCCTTGTTTTGCTCATCTGGGATCTGAAAAGTCAATTGGCCTGTTAAGGTCTTAAATCTATGATCGAATTCCCAAACGGGTTCGAATACCTTCTGCTTGATCTCTTTAAGCTCTGTAATACATTGTGATTTTGATTTGGGTTTCTTGAATTCTGCAATCAACACATTCTTGATCTGATTCATCGGCTTAGGTTGTGCAAGTCCTTGGACAAGATTCATGTACTAGATCAGTGCGCGATCCCTTAGGGTAGTACTAAATTGGGTTCTTTTAACAACTTCATTAGTTACATTCTTAATATTCCATATGGCTTCACATAGGAACCAGGGTCTTCAGACCCATCTCCCCTAAAGATAGGGAGTCTCATCTCATCTTCCATAGATCTTCCTAGGTTTCCTGTCTGAGTATATGTTGAACTGCTAGTAATAGTACTCTGAGGGCTCTGGTGACTCTAACTATTCTGGTTGCTTAGTGCTTTTGAAGCAACAAGAGGATTAATAGTACTTACTTCAGTAGTCTGCGCAGTTTTTGAAGTTTCTGGCTCGTCTTGATGAGGTTCTTCAACTTTTCTTTCCTCTTCCCTAGCGAGTTCTGAATGCTCTTCATCCGTTAGGTCTGCCTCTTCTCCACTTAGAAACCCTCGTCCCCATATTTATTCTTAAATACATTCACAAGATGAACTTCTTTGAACGCTCTTCCACTGAGCGTATGTCCAGCCTCTTTGTCATTGTCGCTGTCTGAATTTTTGAACAATAGATTTTCTGAATCCGACCAATCTATTGTATCTTGAAGATGTTATTATCGTGCAATAGTATCTTGATTTTCAACTTCAAAAAATGTAAAAAGTTTCCTCTGGGTCCTTTAAAGAAATATCTCTCAGCTTGGCTGTATGACTCTACCCTGTCAACAACAAACTTGGTGATGACCCTCCAATGGTGCTATCGAACCAGTGATCTATTGCTCGTGATACAATGTTATCAACTCTCTTGACCTTCTTGATTAGCGCTGACGTCCAAACTACAGGAGGTCTAGATCTGTTCTCAAACTGGGTATCTGCTAACCTAGATAACCACTCATATAGCTCCTGATGGATTCCTCCAAAGAAAATTTCATGTATATTAGTAAAGATATATCTCTCCAACCAATCCTCTGTACTAAGATTAGGGTTCTTATTCTGGGCTTCAACGAAGTCCTTTTCTTGATCCTCTATCCACTTTTCAACTTCCGTCTTTGATGGAAACCACCTTCACATTCCCTCAAGAAGATTTTGGTCCCAACAATGAAACCATTTGTTGGCACATGGGCAGACCCAGGGTTCAGCTCCAAGAGTGCACCAACGAGCCCTAACTACTAGCCCTTTTAGATACACCTATGAAGCAGATGCAGTCTCACCTGAAGCAGTTATGGGGGGGTTGCAGGACAGAGATGTCTACAACCAAGGGAACTATCAAGTGGATCCAACACTAGAACAATACAACATGCATATATCACTTATCAGCTTATATCTATTCCACACATCTATTAGATCTACCACAGTAGTGGAATAATAGTAGATCAAGGAAAAAAGAACATAGCATCAATCACACATACAAGACAAGATATACGTGGTTCAACCTCTCTCTAGGGCTACATCCATAGAATTGTTCTTTATAATGTATTAAGATGAAGCATACAATTCTTGTCTGCACTCTTAGCTAGCAGATCTTCTTTCTTCTTCTCTCTATCGCTCCCCTCCCTATGCACCCAGCTGAAGATCTTACAATACAGAAGGCTCCCATACTCAACACTTCTCTCTCACCCAATATTACTCACTCAATCACACAACAAAAATAGTAACAACAACAACTACTAGATCGAACCTCCTTCCCTCATATAGGTTCTTATTTATACATTACAATATCTCACCAACATCCTTAGGACGAAACCTAGGTGTCAAAACCCTAGGTCAAATTGACCTTCATTTTCAGGGCTTCACCAGCTTGTATTTCCTTCCTTCTCGCACAGTTCTCCAAAGCATCCAATGGTGGCCTTTTCCTGTTGCTGAGTTGTCCACGATCCTTCTTCCTTGCTGATATGTCATCCTCAATATCTTCATCCAACGATTTGCTTCCTTTTACTTCGCTTCGTCTTTTCTTCTCTTTTGCTCACTTCAACCCAGTAACAATCACTCTGTCTTCCGCGTAGTTTGCGTTCTGCCTTTTCTTCCTCTCTCTTCGCTTATTTCCATACCTAAGGCCCAACACCCATATCCTTGATAATCATGGAAGCATCCTCTACTCATGGGTCCTTGCATTGGGTGGCTATGTTAGTTGTGTCCCCTTCTGGGTGCATTACTACTTTTCTTTAGATTTTTTATTCTACTGTTCGTTGTTCTCCTTCATAGCTTCCCTGGTGCACCCTACGGTGGGAATTTCCTCCCCCTCCTTGCTCCTCCGTCTAGGGATCTAGTTTTCGAACTCCTTTGATATGGAAGAATCTCTTCCTAGTGAGGTCATGGGAGCACCTCGCGCAGACCCATAACACGGTCAAGATTTCTCCCAGTGGATGCGGCTGAAAACTCAGTTGACACCTATCGCTTTGTTACCCCTCCAAAAATTCAATTAGAAATGGACATGGTCGAGGCTGATGTTCATGTTCTAAGGAAGTTCATCTTGAATGAAAAGGTAAAGGAGACCACCAACTCATGGGTTCCTGATATTGGCTTCATTCAAGGGAAGTCCTCGCAGTACCTGAAAACTGTGGACATTTATTAGCACCTGAAGACTTTGATGGGCATAGTTATGTTGGACCACCATGAAGCCTGCCAAGAATTTCTCCTGCGGCTCGACGACGTGCAGCTCTAGGTCAAGTTGGTTGACCACAAGATGAACCTGATTGCTGAAAATATGGCCAACATGGACTTGTCCAATCTGGACTATGCTCAGCCACAAGTTCTAGCAGCGGCAGGTAGAACCATTAGCTAAGTTTTTATGTTGTTCCATCTATGGTTTTTGTTAAATTTCCAAAGAGGTTTGGGTTTACCAGTATGTTTAGTAGATTAAATAAGAAATTAGAACACACAGAGGAACCAAAAGCTATCCCTATTTTAGTTTATCAGTTATAGATATTAGACATACCAAGCAACTACATAATGTCAATGATATGTTTTGATGTTGGTCTGGTTTCCCTACGGGCATGCCAGCTACAATTTTTTTTGTATTTAGGTGTCTCCTCTTGATAGCAATAGGTTTCGAACCTAGGTCACCATGTAGAACGAGGTCCATCGAAACCGATCATACTAAGAGAATTGGACAAAAAAAAATTAATATATTATAATAGTTAAATAAAATAAATAATAAAATCTTTGGAAAAATTAAAAATAATAAAATATACTAATTGTTATTGTCAGGTTTTCCTAACTCTTTTCATCCCTTAGACTGGAGGCCAACCAATGAAGCCAAAGACTAAGATGGCTTAAGGTGAAGCATGTAAAGAATATTCCCATGCTCATGCATTAACATTTCTAAAAGAGAGGCAAAAGAAGGCATTGTATATGTAGATCCCATAGTCAACCTATAAGTGTGAAAGATAGAAACAAATGCAATATATTGAGGTCCAATTTTAGATAGAGTAGTAAAGACAAGTTGTATTTCCTTTTTCTCTACACCACATGATTCACATTTGGATCTTAGGTCATTAACCTTTGTTACATAATCTTGGATGTTTCCAAAAGACTTAGGATCAAGACTCATTAGTTAATTTTCAAGTTGATATCCCCTAACTTCACCATTTGTACCATATAGGGTTTTTAATTTTTCCCATGCATCATGTGAATTTGTACATCCATCATGTTGAAACATTATATGAAGGGAAACTAGACTCCTATGACAACCAAGAGATTTCGTTTGTTATATCATCCAAAGTACCTTTCCCTGATCATTTGTGGGTTTAGTTACCTTTTTTTCAACATAAGGTGTATATCCTTGTTGCATTAAGGCATTCCATGCATTTTGATGGAATGTGTTGTAGTTGTATGGTATTTTTTATCACCAAAAAATGCCTCACTAAAAATATAGAAAATGGATGAAGAAACAATTAACACAAACACAACATACTACCAATATTCATGGAAGAATTACGCTCAGTTTGGAAATACAATCATAAAACTATGGAAAAGTGGTTTTGGAAATCCGTGCACATTCATCCAAAGCAGCGTGTGCACATCTGTGTGGGATAATACGATGTACGACGCACACAGTGCATGAATAACATTCAAAATATTCGTGTGGATGCAGAAATGGTGCATTGTTGAGTTTGGTCAGGCCTCAACCACTTTTTGGATGAAGGGAATATCCCCCATACCCAAAATCACCCCCAAATTTCACCTTGGGATCATTGAAAAGGATGGAAGGTACCTCCAAGGGCCTCCCATTGAAATTTGTAACTAGTCAAGAAAAATCTTTCCATCCTCCTATAAATAAAGGGCCATTGTATGAAAAAAAGAAGAGGCATTTAAGTATTTTTATTCTTCTCATCTTTACCTTTGGGAAGCCATCTTCCTCTTAGAAAGATTTGGGCATCCATAGAAAGTGTTATAACTCTCTCCTCTTGAGTATTCCATCACTCTTTTCTTCACCATTTTCCTTTATTAGTCATTGATAGTAGAAATAAGACTTTGTACTTGGGGACTCAAGAGCCTTCCTAAGGAGGAACATGGGACTCATAAGTTCCCATATTTCACCAAGGAGTATCCATTTGAAGATCAATTTACTTTCTATATCTCTCTTGTGTTTTCTATGTGCATCAATTTCAAGTTATTACTTGCTTAGTTTAGATTTATTTCACTGTTGTTTATTTCTTGTTTTTTTATGTTAGTTGAGCCACTAACCAACTAACTCTTTGTTGTGATTTCTGGATAGCCTAACTAGATAGTTAAGGGACCTCCTTTTGCTCACCCTTGTGAAAAAAGGAACCTAATAGATTGGCGACCATACTAGGGATTTGAATAAAAATTCTCCCCAATTAGGTTGTTAGAGTTTTCTTTATTACTTGTTTGAATGTGCAAGGGTCAAAACCAGCCTAATCTCACCCTTTGAGAGTAGGATTTCACCCCACAGTAAGAGATGTTTTTCAAAATTTTCATCTTGACAACTTCTCTGTGTGCACGCAGGTTTGAGACAAATAAATGCGCAGTCTATGCACATGTGTTCTCTTTCAGAACTCTCCAACTGTGTGGTCTGCGTGTTGTGCATGACTATTTCTGATTCTGCCGCACACCTGTGTTAATTTTTCAAAATTGTAAGGCTTGAAAGTTTCCCACTACCACTCAATAGTTTAGACTTGATTTTAGCACTCTGTAAAATTCAGTACAAGTAGGCTGAGATCTCATTATTGCATGCATAAAACCCAATTCACACATAGATAATTAGGGGGATTAAAAGGAACCACAATATCTTGGATTTCCTTGGTTTCCACGTGGATGGATTAGAAGGTTTTTACATTTGAATTTCAGAAAAAATCTTTCATTTTACAAATTCATCCCATTAAACCGGGACTAGAAGACCATCTAAACAAATATTGGAGTATGCTCTTTCCTCGCACCTTAGTGTTATCTTGGAAATTAGAAAAAGAGGTTGCTTCGATAAGTCTCCATCTCCTTTGGTAAATCAAATCACTTTCAAAAAGAGGCCAATCCTCTCAACTTAATTGTTGAAAATTAAATCTTAAAAGAGTTGTAAGGGCCCATATGCCCACATGCATGGAATTCTAGGATAGTTTTCAATTTTTTAGATTAAGTCACCTAAGGAGTTTAAAGAAGTTGTAAGGGCCCACACATGCTCACTCTAGTACTTGTTTCAATTTTTCTATATTAGAAAACACCTTCGAAAGATAAAGGGTCCAAGTAAGGATTAGCATATCTACCATCATAGCTTAGGATTTTGTTCCGTTTGTAAGGGTCATTTCGAACAAATTTAGTAAGTTATCTAAACAATATAAGTAAAGGACCACACGATTTCCACCATGCTAAAATATTGAATTTAATTTATTAAATACTTGTTTCACCATCACCACTCCTTGCACACACTCTCACTCATTCAAAAACCTTTTTTCTAGATACTTGAAACTCGTGTCGGCTTCATTTTTTTAGAAAAGGGTCATTGTGCACACCTTCATTTGAAACTTAGAAAGTTGTGAATTAGGGTGCCAAAATCCTCTCACTCAAGCATTCCTATACCATAAGGCAGGGAGACATTTGAGAAGGGTCGAAGGCTAAGCTCCATTTGTTCTGTGCGTGCCTCCTTGGGTCACCCAAACCTTGGAAAGAATCCAGCCTGTGATCGATTTCTGAGGCCGAAAATCTAAATGTCTTGCTTGATGGAGGTAGCTTAGTAGAAAAAAATTAGGATTTGTATACCTAAGGTGGAAGTTGTGGGATGAAATCGCACCTCAGTCTCATTTTGAATGGTTGTTGGGAAATATCGCTAATGCTTCTAGGATATTCCCCCTTCATCCCTCATTATAACTGATTGTTCGTCCCTTCACTAGTTTCTCCTCTAGTGGGTTCCAGCCCCACTGTTGAGATATTTTTTGGAGGTCTAGTGTTATTTGAGAGGAAGGAAATTACATCGAATAGGACACGAGAAGTTTTTATTTGATTTATTATTTCCCCCACGAGGAGTTACAAAAATCTCAAACCACTTTTCACATTGTCTTGATGTATGATTTTCACCACTCAAAGTACATGCAATTTTATGAATATATTGTTTAAAGTAAAACACTTTATCCTATCGTTCCTCACCACCATTTACAAACACCCACTTCTAGTCTTGAATCATAGGGGAACCGTAATATCCTCGTGGTTCTAGATTCTTGAGAAATTTACCCCCAATTTTGGGTGGTGTTCCTAATTTCATTGAGACATCATCAATACCATCACATACACTAGTTAGTGCCATGATACTAGCCTTAGGATTACTAGGACAAAATTTTCTTGGAACCAATATCCCAAGAAACTCCCAAACAAACTCTTCACCACAAGGAAGTAGAGCCCATTTTTTTTCACAAAGTACAAGCTCCCAAAGAACCACTTCCTCCCATAACATGGTAGGACACACTCCTATCATACTCTTTTTGGATTCACTCAATATCCATGATCTAACCAAACTGAAAAATGGTCCAACATTACACGACCCCACCTGGTCGAATATGCCCACAAAACAACCTTCAGACATCCCTAAGTTTGAAGGGAAAGTCGGAGAAGAACTCACCAACCATGTCATGTCCTTCCACTTATTATGTTATTCCAATAGAATAATGGAAGATTCCATTTGTTTGCGTCTATTTCAGAGAACCCTCACTAGTACAGTAGCCAAATGGTACGTGGAAGAGAATTATGGAGCCCACTCAACATTTAAATCATTAGCCAAAGAATTCCTATCATTTTTTCAACTCCCTATTCATCATGATATCGGGTCTGAAAACTTGTCAGAATGAAAAAAAAATACCACTACTCACATTTCAGACCATATTCACGAATGGCGTAGACGTCACAACCTGTGTAAAGAGGACACCACCCCACAACAAAGGCTAGATTGGTTCCTCTAATCACTCGTTCCTACCCTTTCTAAATATGTGGCCACAACCCTACCCTAAACTGAAGATGAAGCCATCACTAAGGAAAAACAATTTGACCTCATATACTCCCAATCAGGGTACCTATACATTGTCTTTCCAGATTCTCCTTGTCCTTTACCCTTTGGTTAAGACAAACCTAGAACATTGCATGTTGTTGATGGGTTGATCGACTCCATGGCTCATACCCAACCACACACACAGTCAGTACCTGCATATGGGACCAACCCATACTTTCAACCATATGGGGGAGCCTCAAATTACCCTCCCCCACCATTTATGGCACCTCCTCTTCCCCCCATGGGTACCCAGCTAACCAAATCCCTTCACCAACCAATCCCTATCCCACAACCAATTCCTCCACCAACAATGTCCTATCCACCTAGTAATAATGGAGCCACCTCCACTTCTTACAACCCATATGGACCCCCACAAGGTAACCCATACTATCCCTTCCTAGGTCCACCACAACCTACTGCACCACCACATGGCCAACACCAGGCGGGGGTCAATTTCATCCAACCTTCCCCTCTTCAACAGGTTCAAGCTTTTGAACAGTTGAATACGGCCAATACACCTTAGCAACCCAACAATAAATAGAAGAAATGAAAGAATAGGTACTAGGGACAAGGAGGGAACCACCCTCAACAAAACCCCCAAGCTAGGGGAAACCAACACCAACCCAACCAAAACCCCCAAGGGGTAAATAATAATGGCCAATCACGACAAGGGTAAAATATCATCCTTTGAACCATTTACCCTTGTGCATTATGTGTCAAATATTTCCATTACACTCACCATTTCCCTCAAATCGTCGACTATAAATGGATGAAGGACGCCATGGATACTTAGTGGACTACCAATCCTCAAGGTCCACCTTAAGGACCTCCTGCTTATATACCACCATCGCCATCGACAATATTAAAAAACCCTATACCATATCAAGGAGTCATTAATACTCAACCAGAGGGGGTCCAATGCCCATACCCATAGGGGCAGTTTCCTGCACCTGAACAACCCCATCCAGGGAACACCACCGACCACAATATCCTCCTCACTATTGAAGAGAAAATCCTCTTACAAACTCGTAGTCGCCAATACAGTACATCCCCTGATCCATTACCCACCACTTCAGATGCTGCCTAACAACCAAATGGACAACCATTGATGATCCCTCATCCTAACACTGAATCCATCATCCGCATGCCCCACACACCCTTGCACAAGAATGTGCATAACCCTCATGCTAGGGATCCCATAGCTAAAATCTTATTGATGATATCGCTCAATCACCTGCTGCCATGTCAGTTATGGAATTCCTTCAAACATGCTCATCCCAACAAAAAGAATTACTTTCACAATTGGGGAAATAGATCCTACATACACCCATATAATCACATTTGACTTAGATAGAGCAGACCCATGAATTCCATCATTAGTCACATTCCATATTCCTGTCAAAATTTGGAATATCACGGTCCATTTTTTCATCATCAATGAAGGATCATTCACTTGCATCATATCCAAATCAGTATGGCAGCAACTTGGTTCACCTGAGTTGATCCCCTCCACCATCATGCTTTGAGCTTATTATGGTCTCCCATCCCAACCAGAAGGTCTGTACCAAAATGTTCTAGTCGAGTTGGGGGAATTTTTTTTATCATCGACATAGAAGTCATCGACACCCAATTGGATTATAATATCTTCTTCAGACGAAACTACATGTATTCCATGTAGGTTGTAGCTTCCTCTATATTCTGTACCATGCTCTTCCCTCACAATGGGAAAATTTTCACCATTGATCAATTGACCCACCATGAAACCAACCAATCAGGACACATTGATAACATCCTGCCACTGATCCGCTCGAGCATCGACCTAGTCCCAATAATAGATTTTGGACCAGAGATATTTTAGGATCCATATTTTCTTGGTACACACCAAGGCTTCCCAAACCCGAACCCCATCACCATGATTTTGTGCATGGTCACAAACAATGGAGTTGAGATACCAGACCCCCTTTCCATTGAATACCCATCAAATTCCACCTCCACTCCTTCCCATCCCACCCTGATATTTCCTAATGAAATCCCCATATAGACTCCTCGGGATGAAATATTGGAGAGTCCACCACCCGTGGATCAAGTCCCTATGTGGTAGATGGTCCCATAGACCATCACCTAAATACCCTTCTTATATCCTCCCCTGGGAGTAACAACATATCAAGTTGTTACTACCCTCACCTTACCAAATATGGTCATCACCATCCCTGTATGATATCTAGAACCACCAACTATGGTACCAATTTTATCTCTTCCACAACAACCTACATTCCCATTACCTCAATCAATGACTCATCCATCCAGTCACCCAATAAATCACACAATTGGAGGAAATATCACCACTACATGAGACACTACCTCGAGAACAGGGGGAACTACCACAATCCAACATAGCACACACAAAAATAAGGAACCTTCTCTCCCTTCCCCACCTCACATACCACCCCCATGTGCATTATTCCAAACCGTGGGAAACCCTACCAATCTCTTCCCCTCCTTACCTGAGTTACAAAATCTCATTCCAAAACCCATAAGTATACGACTGCTACATACACCAGTTGCCCCACCAGCCTCCCCAAAACCTTCTTCCTCCAAACCTCCAAGTTTGAGACCCACACATACTTATGCAATTTGTTCTCAATGTGACCATTATACACACCATTGCTCAAACCTCCCTTAGTTTTGGGACACTCTCGCAGCAGTGCACCAGACCACATTACCCAAATCATCCCAACCCATCTCTTTGGTACAACCAGTCACTAACATTATCTATGTATCTATGTCAATAAATGAGCACATGGGATTCCCTTGCACACTATGTTATCATATGTACCATTACACATATCGTTGTCCACTCATCATTGAGGGACACACACATTGGAGGAACTCCATCCCACCCATTCCACCAAGTGTACCAACCCTGATGAACCTAGTTGTGAATGAGCACCATCCAAGTAGTCACGGAATACCTCCCCCACATCTCAACCCTCTTTTGTTGACCCCTCTTTCCATTTTACCACAATGCGAGGACCTCCCCCTAAATCCCCCCAACTCTCCTGTAACACCGTTTTATGAGATTCCCCCTCCTCCATACCATGATACATCCAGTTCATATATGGATATTTGGTTCATGACTTCTACTGACAGTTTCTATTCATCTCCCATAGGTCCATCTACCTTAGAGGAGAATGACGATATCCTACCGTCACCAACTCCCCCCATGAATCTTGACACCCCAAATTCCCACGTTACAGAATCCATTTACTCCATCACCTTTCAGTCCGATGATGACGTTTTAGAAGTCCTATGTGCACCCAATTATCCTTGGGATTCTTTTCATCATCAATCCTTTTTTTTTTCACACAACACCTTTCAACCACCAACATGTGCCCCTTTCTGTACCATCAAAGATAAATATTTCATCCCTTCTGGCCATATATACTTGTTCAAGAATCCAAAACCTGCCCCTGATGCACTTGAAGAAGGTAACATGCTAATATCTCACCCACCATAAAAATTGACATTTCATTCAAACCCAATGTCGTGGAAGAAATCACCCTGGGAGCAGCATGATCCCCAAAGAAAATCATAGTATACAAATCCTTATTCCAGGAATATCTAGATGTGTTTACCTGGTCATACATTGAAATTCTAGGATTAGACCCAACAATCATCAAACATCGCATTAACACTTGGCTTGATGTTGCTCTTGTTCACCAAAATAAATTCCCCCTCCACCCTTCCAAAGCCATGGAAATCAAAGTTGAGATCGAAAAACTCCATACAGTCGGCTTCATATACCACATCGCATACACATATTGGGTTTCCAATCTGTTCCCTGTCAATAAAAAACATGGCACCATTTGAGTTTGCATAGACTTCCATGACCTCAACCAAGCTTGTCCCAAAGACAACTTCCCTACTCCCTTCATCGATCAATTCATTGATGCATGTGTAGGTCTTGAATTCCTCTCCCTCATGGACGAATTTTCTGGCTACAACCAGATCCATATACGACACACAGACCAATATAAAATTGCATTCACAACCCCATGGGGCACCTTTGCCTATTGCGTCATTCCCTTCAAAATCAAAAATTTTGGGGCCACCTTCCAACACACAATGAAATATTCCTTCCATGATCTCACTCACATCATCCTGGCCTACTTGGACGACCTCACGACTCGGTCCAAGAAACGTTTCCAACACATAGAAGATCTATGGATCATCTTCGAACGCTGCCAAAGGTACAACATATGGATCAACCCACTTAATTTTGTCTTCTGTGTCACTGCAAGCCGCCTATTGGGATTCATAGTATCCCAATAAGGCATCACTGTAGACCCCCTTAAAGTTCAGGAAATCCACGAGATCACCCCTCCCTAGAACTTACACCAATTGAAAAGCCTCCAAGGCAAAGCAAAATTATTACAACGTTTCATCCCTGACTATACCATTTGCTCCCACATATTCCTACGATTACTTTGTCATGAAATCCCATTTAATTGGGACCATCATGCCCAAGATGCCTTCGTTTCACTCAAATAGGCACTCAAAAAATCCCCCTTGATCATTCCCCCAGACTATGATAGGGATTACATAATTTACCTATTCAGGGTGATGACGACCAATACGAATGCCTCACCCTAGAAGAGGCCGATACAGTTCTAAATTACTGCCACAGTGGTGTGTTCAATGATCACTTATTCGGCATGTCCACTGCCCAAAATATCATTCGAGTAGGTTATTTTTGGCCCAAATTTTTTGATGATTACATCCACACAGTTAAGTGGTGTGACAAATGGCATCTATATGCACATAAATCTTTGGCACCACCTACCCTCTTGCCCTCAGTCATCACGGTTGGCCCCTTCTATAAATGGGGCATCAAATTCATGACTTGAAACCCTTTGTACAAGAATAGACATATGTACATTGTAGTCTCTGTTGACTACTTCACCAAATTGTCTGAAGTTATTCCCACATTCAACAATACGGCCGACATAGTGGCACATTGTTTCTTCGATCATGTCATCTTTTGCTTCGGAGTACCCCCTACAACTAGTCTTTGACCATGGTAATCACTTAGAAAACAAAGTCTTCACTGAGCTATCATCCAAACTAGGATTCACCCATGAATTCACCTCACCCTATTACCCACAATACAATGGAAAATTTGAGGTCGTCAACAAGGTTCTCAAAACTTTGCTTCAACGCACAATTGACAAACACAAGAACAATTGGCATCATATGATTTTTCTAGATTTATGGGAATATCATATAGTTGTTGAAACAACCACTAGTTTCATTCCCTTCCACTTAGTCCATGGAATCAAATATGTACTCCCCATTAAGTGTGAAATCCCAACGTTGCACATTCTGATCGAGCTCTTTCCTAACACACTGCTGCTTGAGCAACGATTGTTCGCCCTCTAATCACTTGATGAAGATCGATGGGCATCCTTAAAGAACAATGAAGCAACAAAAAATAAGACCAAAGAAACCTTTGACCGCTACGATAAGCTTCGGTCATTTATCAAAGTCAACCTTGTGCTGGCCTACGATATCTCCCATGATACTCTCGGCCACAAAAAGTTTGAATCCCTATGGTGAGGATTGTTGGATGTGGAGCCTGATTATCTTCCTGATTCAAAGGTCTTTGTTTTCAGTCATGTTTATACCCCATGAATACTGTACACCTTAGAATACTGCACAACCCTCCACGTAAGGGGGTTGAAACGTCCCCCGAAGGGAAAATTGCCTTGTAAATGTATATTGTAATTTTATAGTCAATCTTGACCATTCATCAATAAGTCACATATCTGATGATAGAGATTATGCTAGGGTTGTTTTCCCTAGAAGGAAACCCTCTTTTATGTTGACTGTGTATTATTATGAATATTGTATTCTGAGAGAGGAAACTATGAGAGAAAGAAGAGGAAGTTATTATAGGTGTGTTGTAGGTTGTTTCCTTTCATTTTGTTGGATAATAAAAATGAAGGACCTGTAAATTTCTCTGGTGGATGTAGCCCACACTTGGTGAACCACGTATATCTGTGTCTCTATTGTATTGTGTATCTTTTGTGTTTTATTTCCTCATTTATTTTATTTTATTGTTCTTTGATCCTGTTTTTCTAACAACTGGTATAAGAGCGAAAGGTAACTTACAGGAAAAGAGGCTTCCTGGTTCGAGTGGGAGCAATGGAGAAATATGGAAAGTCTAGGGTCAAGAAATTTAATGGCCAAAACTACCAGTTATTGAACCTACAAATGGAAGATTATTTATATCAAAAGGATCTATTCCTACCATTGGGAGGAATAGCAAAGAATTTTATGCCCATGAAGGACAAAGAATGGGAGGTTCATGACATAAAGGCACTAGGAACGACACGACTGAGCCTGTCATCATCGGTGGCTTTCAATATTTCAAAAGAAAAGACAACGAAGGAGTTGATGGATGCATTGGATAAACTGTATGAAAAACCCTTGGTTTCCAATAAGGTATTTCTAATGAAGAGATTATTTAATATGAAGATGTTAGAAGGTGGGTCTATTGCAGATCATTTAAATGAATTTAATATGGTTACTAATCAGTTAAATTCTGTAAAAGTGGACTTTGATGATGAGGTTAGGGCTCTTCTAATCATGTTCTCATTTCTAGAAAGTTTGAATGGAATGTTCATGGCTATAAGTAACTTTGTCTCTGGTTCAAACACTATAAAATTTGATGGTGTTGTTCGTGTTATCCTTAGTGAGGAAATGTGATGGAAAAGAACAGGTGAGACATCAAGTAATGTGTTGACTATGGAGAACATAGGAAGACAAAAGGATAGAGGAAAGGGATTAGGGAACCGTGGAAATTATAGGAAATGAAAATCCAAATCCAGACTCGGAAAGATAGAGTGTTGGAATTGTGGGAAGAAAGGACAGAAAGACTGCATATCTCGAAAGAAACAAAGAGATGGAAAACAAGATAAAAATCAAGAAGAAAAATTAACAGGTGATGTGTTACAAGATGATTTGATTCTTTCTGTAGATAATATTTTTGAGTCTTGGGTAGTAGATTCAGGGGCTTCATTTCATGCCACACCCCATAGGAAACATTTTCTATATTATGTTTGAGGTAATTTTGGATAGGTTCATTTGGATGATGATGCACCATGAAAAATTGTTGGAATCAGTAAGGTACAAATAAAGAAAAAGAATGAAAACCAATGATTATTGAAATAGGTAATACATGTACCAGATATAAGGAAGAATACAATTTCAATAGGGCAGTTGGCAAGTGAAGGTTGTATATCTATATTTAAATTTAAGGCATGGAAGGTCACCAAATGATCACTAGTGATAGAAAAAGGAGGGAAGGTAGGTACATTGTATTTATGTACTGGTAATACTGACTCTTCTATCCCTTTAGCTTCTACACGAGTGGATACAACACTTTGGCATCATAGGCTTGGACACATGAGTGAGAAGTGGATGCAGATACTTCACAAAAGAAATGTGTTGCCAGATATTAAACAAATTGATTTGGATTTATGTGAGCACTGTTTTTATGGAAAATACAAGAGTGTAATATTTCTCAGAGTTGGAAAGGTAAAGAAGAATGAAAAGTTAGAGCTTATGCATACAGATCTATGGGGGACAACTCATGTATCGTCTCTTGGTGGCTCTCGTCATTATGTTACTTTTATTGATGATGCAACTAAAAAAACTTGGGTGTAGTGCATTCACCAAAATTCTGATGTTTTTTATACTTTTAAGAAATGGAAAGCTTTGGTTGAGAATGAGACAAGAAAAAGGTTGAAGTGTATCAAATCATACAATGGAGGTGAATACTACAACAAGGCATTTGATGATTATTTTTCATACCATGGGATTCGTAGAGAGAAGACAGATCTAGGAACACCACAAGAAAACAATGTGTCATGAAGGATGACCAGGAAAATCATGGAGCATGCAAGGAGTATGAGATTGCATGAAGGGTTTCCCTTACATTTTTGGGCAGATGTTGTAGATACCATTGTTTACTTTATGGAAAAAGGAACTTCAATTTCTTTGGATGGTGGCATTTCAAAGGAGGCATGGACAGGTAAAAATGTAAGATATTCATTTTTGAAGACTTTCAGTTGTGAAGCATTTGTCCATATTGATAAAGAAAATAGAACAAAGATTGAAGCAAAATACAAGAAGTGTACCTTTATTGGATATGGTGTTAATGATTTTGGTTATCACTTATAGGATTATGAAAATCACAAAATCATTAGGAGTAGAGTTGTCATATTCAATGAGAAGGTCATGTACAAATATCAGTTGCAGGGAAAGAAACGAGAAAAATAAAAACCAGAATACACAGTGCTTGATGAGATCATTGAAAAAGAAATTCCAAAGGTACCAGAAAATCAAAATGTACAACAACAGGAGCAACAAGTACCTCAAACTCATGCAAGTGTTGTTAGAAGATATACCAGGTTAAGTAGACCTCCTGAATGATACTCTCCTTCATTGTATTATTTATTGTTGATTGATTCTGGTGAACCATAATTTATGAAGAGTAAATGTAGGTAGACACTAAAAGGAAGTGGGAGCAATGCATGAAAGAGGAAATGGATTCCTTGGTAAATAACCAAACTTGGGACTTGGTTCAATTTCATGCAAAAAAAAAGCATTGCATAATAAATGGGTTTAAAAGTTGAAGGAAGAAGATGGAGGAAAAAATCCATACAAGGATAGACTTGTTGTAAATGGGTTTGCATAAAATAAAGGTATAGATTTTGATGAGATATTTTCTCATGTTGTTAAAATGAATTCAATTAGGACTATTTTAAGTCTTATTGCAGTAGAAGATTTTCATCTTGAACAGTTAGATGTAAAAACATCGTTTCTCAATGGTGATTTGAATGAAGATATTTATATGCAACAACCACAGAGGTATAAGGTCAAAGGGAAGGAAAATTTGGTATGCAGATTGAAGAAGATATTTTATAGCCTAAAGCAAGCTCCAAGGCAGTGGTATTTGAAGTTTGACATGTTTATGACTAAACAAGGTTACAGTAGATGTTATTCTAATCATTGTTTTTATTTTAAAAGGATATAAAATGGACACTATATTATCTTTCTATTGTATGTAATATACCAGATATAAAAAGTATGCAGAGCATAAATAAAATGCTAGAAATGGCAGAATAACAACAATATAACTAGAATAATCACCACAATAGCACTGAAATGATATAAGAATAACAACATAAATAACACTTTGATTCTTAAAGCAATGTTCACGGGCCTCTTTGAGAGGGCAACCTCTAGTTGAGCATAGCTCTATTACAATAATATCCAAGCTAGGGTTCTCATACCCTCGACTCCTATTTATACTAAATATGTCTATCAAAAGAAGCATCTAGAGGAAGATCCTTCTAGAAGCGAAAGAATCTGTTAGGTCTTCTTACATTCAAATTATTCTATTTTATTGCAAGGCCTTATTAATATTGACCTTTATTACATCCAAATATATTTTTCTATTTATGTGCGGGTTAGGACCCTAACCCTTAAAAACAACCTTGTCCTCAAGGCTTGAGATGTGGAAATTTTTGCAGAATGGTAGTTGGTTCCCAAGTGGCATCTATTGGAGTTGTATCTTTCCACTGGACTAACACTTCCTTGATGGTTCTCTGATGCAGGCGACGCTCACGCTGGTCCAAAACTGCTTGGGATAAATCGGGAAGGTTGGTTTGAATTTGGCACTTAGTTCCAATCACCTTCTTTAAGCATGAAACATGAAAAACATGATGTAGCTTTGAATGACTGGGCAAAGATAACTGATAGGACACCTATCCCACACGCTTGAGAATGGTATAAGGACCATAAAATTTGGGCACTAGCTTTTGGCAATGCTTGGACTTGAGGTGATTTTGCTTGTAAGGTTGTAGTCGAAGAAACACTTGATCCCCTTCTGCAAATTGACGTTCAGAGTGACCTTGATCTACTTGTTGCTTCATGTGATTTTGTGCCATGACCAAATTCTCTTTGAGGGTACGGAGAATAGCCTCTCGAACTGTAAGTGTTTGGTCAATCGCCTGGACCTTCAAGACACCAGGTAAGTATGAGAGAACTGATGGTGGCTTCTGTCCATATACCGCTTCAAAAGGAGTCATGCGTGTAGTCGTATGGTATGAAGTGTTGTACCACCATTTAGCTAGGGGTAACCATTGAGCCCACTGATTTTGATTTTCCGAGGAAAAACACCTCAAATATGTTTCCAAACACTTGTTGACAAATTTCATTTGACCATCAGTCTAGGGATGATAAGTTGTGCTGAGATGCAATTGGGTGCCTTGTAGCTTGAACAGTTCTTGCCAAAAATTGCTTGTGAAATTTGGGTCACGATTAGAAACAATAGAGTGCGGCATGCCATGAAGCTTGAAGACCTGATCCATAAACATTTGAGCCACCGTGGATGCTGTAAACGGGTGTTGAAGAGCGCAGAAATGAGTATACTTGGAAAGGCGATCAACAACCACCATGATGACTGATTTATTTCCCTATTTGGGTAAGGCTGTAATAAAATACATAGAGATATCCCTCCAAATAGAAGGTGGAATCGGAAGCGTTTGTATTGTGCCCAGTGATTTGACTGTTTCTCCCTTGTTGCATTGACACACATCACATTCAACGAAAAAATTATGAATGTCCTGTTTCATACCATCCACGAAAAAAGAACGTTTGACCCTATCATAGGTTTTGGTGAACTTGGAGTGCCCCGCTATGGGTGTAGCATGAAGCTTAGAAAGTATCGTGGATTTAATCTTTGATTGTTTACTTAAATACAAACAGCCTTTGTATTGAAGCTCATCATGGAGCCAAGAGTACCCTGGGGAAGATGGATCATTGGACTGCAGTTGTTGGATCAGATGCAAAATTTTGTGATCTTGTAGCCATTCCTAGCGAACGACTTGGATCCAATCTGGTACAATGAAGGAAAGAGAAAAAAGGGAGCCTTCGTCTTCATATTTTTGGGAAAGTGAATCCGTAACCACATTGTCTTTTCCTTTCTTGTAAATGATCTCATAATCATAGCCAAAGAGCTTAGTCACCCATTTTTTTTGCTCCGGGGAGGAAATGCATTCCAAAAAATACTTGAGGCTTTGATGGTCTGTCTTAATTTGGAAGCACTGCCCCAATAGATAAGGGTGCCACAGATCAACAACATGCAGAATAGCCAACATTTCCTTTTCATAGATTGATTTTCCCAGATTTATTTCAAATAGATGCTTGCTGGTAAAGGCCAAAGGTCGACCCTCTTGCATAAGGACAACACCAATTCCTTTCCCAGAAGCATCAATTCCAAGACAAAGGTATTTGTGAAATCAGGAAGGGCCAGGACTGGAGTGGTGCACATGGCCATCTTCAAGGTTTGAAAAGCTTGAGAAGCGGCTGGGGTCCAAGTGAAAGAGTTCTTTTTCAAGAGAGCAATGAGAGGTGCTACAATCTTTCCATAATTCTTAACAAACTTGTGGTAATAACCTGTTAAGACCAAAAATCCATGCAATCTTTTGAGAGTCTTTGGGTGAGGCCAGTCTTTTATAGATTCAATCTTTTTAGGATCCACCCAGACGCCATCCTTGCCAACCAGATTACCCAAGTACTCTACTTCTGAGGTGCCAAAATCACATTTAGACTGTTTCAGGAAAAGTCGGTGCTGAGAGAGTAGATGGAAAACTTGATCCACATGAGCAAGATGGTCTATCCAGGTTTTTCTATAGATGAGGATATCATCAAAGAAAACTAAGAAAAAATGACATAGAAAATGATGAAAGACATGATTCATGAGGCTTTGGAAGGTGGAGGGAGCATTACATAAGCCAAAGGGCATGACCAAAAATTCATAATGGCCCTCATGAGTTCTAAAGGTAGTCTTGGGAATGTTTGCCTCTTTCATACGTATTTGGTGGTAGCCCAAACAAAGATCAAGTTTATTAAAGAATTGGGCACCACTCAATTCATCTAGGAGGTCATCAATCACAAGAACGGTAAATTTGTCTTTAATGGTAAGTTTGTTGAGGGCACGGAAGTCAAGACACATTCACCAAGAACCTTATTTCTTTAGGACCATGACCACAGGATAAGAGTAGGGACTCGTATTAGGGCGGATAACGCCTGCATTAAGGAGTTCCTTGACCATTTTCTCAATTTCATTTTTTTGGGAAAATGGTTGATGATACAGACGGATATTGGGAGGAAGGCTTTTGAGTACAAGGGGAATGGAATGATCATGAACACCATGGGAAGGAGGGAGTCCTTGGGGAGTGGAAAAGACCACTTGATGTTTAGAAAGGATGTCTTGGAGGTCTTGCGGCACCGAGGGTGTCTCTGTTGCTTGTATGGCATGGAGTTGGGCAATAACACCAGTATGACCTTTTTTGAGTAGATTTTCCATGTGATGGGAACTAATGATCTCAGGTGAACCGACGATGATGCCTTGGAACTTATAATAGTGTCCCTCCTAGTCAAATTTCATGGTTAATTCCTTGAAATCCATGAGAATGGGACCCAAAGTCCTTAGCCAATCTACACGCAACACAATGTCACAACCGCCCATGTCGATAGAAAACATATGAGATTTCAGGTGGTAGTCACCAATTTGGAGATGCACATTTTTAAAACGCCCTCCACATTTCATGGAGCCACCATTGGCAATCATGATTTGGAAATTATTGATGGCATGCATGTAGCAATGAGTTTCTTGGGCAATGCAGCGATGAATAAAATTATGGGTGCTTCCACTATCAACCAGAATGATGACTTTCTGATGCTTGATGTAATTGATTATCTTGAGGGTTTGGGGATTGGAGAAGCCAGTGAGAAAATTGAGGGAAATGACTGGTTCTACTTCGGGAGGGTCTTAGGGAGGGGTTATGTTAGTGGTTTCAGGTGACTCAGACACAAGGGGAGTTTCAACATCCTCTTTCGAAATATCCTCGGAAATGGCCATAAAAATCTTTTGTTCCTTACACTTGTGGCCCGGGAAATATTTTTCATAACAATTATAACAAAGGCCTTTGAGTTGGCGTTCATCCATTTCAACCCTGGTCAATTTTTGGATCTTTAGTGGAGCGGAGGGAGTAGTGGGATTTAATGGTTTAGGGTGAGGGATAAAGATGGGTTTCCGGTTTTGAGAAGATACAACTTGTTGTGCTTCTTTATCTCTTTTAGTAGACTCCACCCAACTCTGAGGCTGAGTCATGAGGACATGGGCTCAAATATCATCCTTGAGGCCATTGATAAAACACTCTTGGAAAAAGGCATCAGACATGCCCTATGTCTGAAAATCTAGGCACTCAAAGGTAGCTATAAAGTCTTCCACTGTTCCTGATTGTTTCAACTTTGTTAAATGACCCAAATGGTTGGTGTCAATGTCAAAGCATTCATAAAGCTCTACCACAAAGTGTGTCCAAGAAATATACCCTTGGTGGGAAGTTTTTCTCCATTGCCACCATTGCCAATGTTCTTGATCTAGATGGAGAACACCATACCGAAGTTTGGCCAAGTCATTTGTAATTCTGTATAAAGAGAAATAATGTTCCATTTGGGTTACCCAACCAGTGGGGTCCAAGCCATCAAATTTGGTCACATCCACCCATGGAAGGCGTAGGTCACGTTGAAAGTGATGGTGTTAAAAGTTATGGGAATGAGAGGAATGGTCACCTTCAGTATGTAAAGGTGAATCAGAGGAAGGGTTATTTGTAGGGATATGAAGCTTGGTGTAGAGTGACAAAAAGACAGATTCAAGTTGGGTGGTCAGATCTTGTTTGATTTCCTCCATTAAGGACTGCATGGTTGTATTGATGGCGACAACATTGGCACTGAGTTGTTTCACTTCTTGTTGGTTCTCGGTGAGACTAGATTGCAAGGTATTGAAGCAAGCTTCCAAGTATTGGCTGCGGGTATGGGCCATGAGGAAGAGGGAACCAAAAAGGGGCAGGTGGGGTCAAAAAATTTGCCGAAAAATGTTATGTATGAATGTGATAATGGAAAAGAGATGAATCCAATGGAATAGGTCTCAAATAATGGTGAAGAATACTGCAGGGATGAAATGCCGAAATTCTTAACCAAGAAGAAAAGTGTAGTTACTTGGCAACCCGAACACGGTTGCGTGACAATAGATCTTGTCTGTTTTAATTTGTTTATGTTTCTGTTCCCCAGGGTTAGGTATTCAAGGGTTCTACAGACAAGGGTTTTCCCTATGTTATAGATCTCCGATATACGTGTGGGGTCCAACAGTATTACTCGGCCCAATATCTCAGGGAACTAACTATGGAGGATAGACCATACCCTTAGTCGTACTACTCGACTACCCAAGTACTAGAGAGTATCTTTCTGAGTGTTGTTCTCGGTCGCACTATAGCAGTCAGGCGACCAATTGGTTTATCTAAAGAGGGATTCAGGAAATCTAGGTCGATCCGTACACAGGTGTTGTCTGATGCGCTACCACTCGAAGGGGTACCAACAGGGGTTACAAGGGTGGCCAACAGATGTGCTTAAGACCCACTTGTATTTTATGCATGTATGAATCCCTCAACCATGGTTTTATGCACATAATGACATATCTCTGTGGTTTAAAGACGTCAGAATATGTCTCTACCCTGAAAAAAAAAATTACCCACAATTTCTGCCAAGGAAAGTGCTCTGATACCACTTGTAATATACCACATATAAAAAGTATGCAGAACATAAGTAAAATACTAGAAATGGCATAATAATAGAAATATAACCAGAACAATCACCACAATAGCACTGAAATGATATAAGAATAACAACAAAAATAACACTTTGATTCTGAAAGCAATGTTCATGGGCCTCTTTGAGGGGGCAACCTCCAGTTGAGCAGAGCTCTATTACAATAATTGTTAAGAAGCAAATATCAATATAGCATAGAAAAACCTCAGAAAAAGTACTCAACGCCTTGAAAATGAGATAATTTCAGATAATAAGCCACTTCGAGGGGGCAACCTCCTTTTACCCCACTTAAATGTTCAAGTCCAAGATGATTCAAAATGAAAATGTCTCCTTGGTATATATAGGAGACTAGGAGGTTTAATGGCCTAAAGCCGACATAAATAACATAACATTACTAATCTAAATTACAACTAATGGCCTAAAGCCGACATAAATAAAATAACATTACTAATCTAATATGCCCCAATTAAGTGGTAATGAGACAATATTAGAGCTTAACTGATAGTGTTGTCCGCAATGCTTGAGTAACTTTGGATGCTTCTGTATAAAAGACTCATCTTCCCAAGAGGAATCTTCAGCCGGTAGCTTCCTCCATTTAATGAGATACTCTAAAATGGATCTATTCCTTAGTTGGCGAATTCTTGTGTCAGTGATGGCTTCAGGCTCTAATATGATTTTTCCTTCCTCGTCAAGTTATGGCAATATAGTTTGAACTGGGATCTTGTCGCATATAACCTTTTTTAAGCATGAAACATGGAAAACTGGGTGTACTCGTG
>JASDQU010307147.1:49430-65179 GCA_032191745.1 Picea mariana
ATTGAATCCATCTTAGTATCCAACTTAGCTTCCATTAAATCCATCATCTCTTGTAGTTCATCTTTGGTTACTGTCTTCTTTTGTAAATCATTTATGTACCTATGCATTTCTTCACCTTCATCAAGAGTCCAATTAGGATTTTCTGGAGGCTTATTTGTTGTAGAAGGTCCCTTTTTGGGTGGCATGTTGGCCAAATATCACTTTTGAGTCTTGATTTTGAGGTGGTTCTGCTAGACAATATTTATTATGTTTTATCTCCCAAGTTTTGGCCCTTCTGGGTATGAAACTTTCTTTTAGGTAGTTCTCTAATATTTCTTCTCTGCAATTCCACAGGTCTGATCAAAATTGGATGTGCCAAGTGGAATTTACGGTAACTTCCTCACAACTTGCAGATTTTTGTCCTTTCCAGGAGATCTCACTTGTATAGAATGCCCCACACAAAATAATTAATATCAAATCCTGAAACTTGCACCCAAAATACTACATACTGTCCAGGATCCAATGCAACCAGTCCCACTGAATTTGGATACTCTAGCAAGAAGTTATGATTGTTTTACTTGGAACACCTTCCTGAGACTAGTCAATAGGACTAGCCAGATACCCTGTCTTACACAAGGTGTATCTACAAATTTAGGATGACCCAGAATCTTAACTTTTTACCACAGCTGTAATACTAATTTCTGTAAATGGCCTCAGAAGTGAAGGGTCTGAAACGTTACAGAAATTTTTTTATAGCGAAAATTCCACAATGACTCATTTCAGGATGATTCCAGAACCCTATCTTGTACAAGCTGTATCTCCAAAAGTATAAGGCCTCAAGAGCTGAATTTTGAACCCAACATACCTTGATCCGTCTAATAAAAACTCTCCAAGCGGTTCCTTCTGAAACATTTTAGAAAAAAAGTTATAGTGAAAATTCCACGGTGTCTCAGATGTAGCAGCGAAACCCCAAGACCTTGAGCTCTGAAACCATATGTTAAGAACCAAATATCAATATAGCATAGAAAAACCTCAGAAAAAGTACTGAACGCCTTGAAAATGAGATAATTTCAGATAATAAGCCTCTTCGAGGGGGCAACCTCCTTTTACCCCACTTAAATGTTCAATTCCAAGATGATTCAAAATGAAAATGTCTCCTTGGTATATATAGGAGACTAGGAGGTTTAATGGCCTAAAGCTGACATAAATAACATAACATTACTAATCTAAATTACAACTAATGGCCTAAAGCCGACATAAATAAAATAACATCACTAATCTAATATGCCCCAATTAAGTGGTAATGAGCCAATATTAGGGCTTAACAATAATATCCAAGATAGGGTTCGCATACCCTCGATTCCTATTGATACTAAATATGTCTATCAAAAGAAGCATCTAGAGGAAGGTCCTTCTAGAAGTGGAAGCTTCTATTAGGTCTTCTTACATTCGAATTATTCTATTTTATTTCAAGGCCTTATTAATATTGACCTTTATTACATCTGAATATAATTTTCTATCTATGTGTGGGTTAGGACCCTAACATTGTATGTAGATGACATGCTTGTTGCAGGGTCTAATATGCAGGATATAAATGTGCTCAAGAAGAAAATAGCTAATTCATTTGCGATGAAGGATTTGGGTGTTGCAAAGAAAATCCTTGGTATGAGAATAACAAGAGTCAGGAAAAATCTCAAATTGACATTGCCTCAGGGTGAGTACATAAAGACGGTGTTGAAGAGGTTTAGAATGTAGAAAGAAAAACCAGTTAGTACACCTTTGGCCAACCATTTCAAATTAACTAAGGAAATGTGTCCCAAGACATATGAGGAAATAGAGTACATGTCCAGGGTCCCTTATTCATCGATAGTTGGAATTTTGTTGTATGTAATGGTTTTCACAAGACCAGATATTGCACATGCAATGGGAATTGTAAGCAGGTATATAAACAATCCAGGTAAAGAACACCGAGAGGGAGTGAAGTGGATTCTCAGGTATTTGAGAGGTACTACTACTCATGCATTATGATTTGGAGGTTCATACACTGTTCTACAGGGATATGTTGATTCAAGTATGGCAGGTGATACAGATAGCAAGAGGAGCACCAAAGGGTATGTTTTTACTGTAGGTGGAACAAAAATAAGTTGGATTTCGAAACTACAAAAGGTTGTTTCACTTTCAACAATGAAAGTAGAGTATGTTGTTGCTAGAGAGGCTAGTAAAGAGATGATTTGGTTACAGAGGTTTATGGAGGAATTGGAAAAGAATTAGGAGAATAGCAGGTTGTATTGTGACAATGAGATTGCCATTCATCTTGCAAAGAAATAATCCTTCCATTCAAATACTAAGCATATACAAATCGGGTACCATTTCATATGATCTATCTTGGAAGATGGACATTTGAAGTTGGAAAAGATACATACTAACCAGAACCCTGCAGACATGTTAACAAAGGGAGTAACTAGGGAGAAACTGTGTTCCTACTCAGTTTCAATTGGCCTTCAAGCATGAAGGTGAAGATGATAAATTTTCTAGGTCCAAGGTGGATCATAGTCCAGCAAGTACAATAGCAGTGGAGTTGTTGTGATTAGTTTCCAAGTGGGATATTGTTTGTTGTGGAGCCTGATTATCTTCTTGATTCTGAGCTATTTTTTTACCCCATGAACATTGTACACCCCAGAAGACTGTACACCCCTCCACGTAGGGGGGTTGCAGGGGGGGATTTCCCCCTCTGCGGGGTCCAAGGGGCTCATACCCCTAGATGGTTCATCATTTCCTTATAAATGTGTATTTTAATTTCATAGTCAATCTTGATCGTTCATCATTAATTCAAACATATCTGACGATAGAGATTATGTTCGGGTTTTTTTCCCTAGAAGGCAACCCTCATTTATGACGGAATTGTGTTGTGGCTATGTATTATTGCAAATATTGTATTCTGAAAGAGGAGACTATGAGAGAAAGAAGAGGAAGTTATAGTAGGTGTGTTGTAGGTTGCATCCCTTGATTTTGTTGGATAATAAAAAGGAAGGAACTAGCAATTTCTCTGGTGGACGTAGCCCACACTAGGTGAACCATGTATATCCGTGTCTCTATTTTATTTTGTATCTTCTGTGTTTTATTTCTACATTTGTTTTATTTTATTTCTCCATGATCATGTTTTTCTAACAAGGACCTTATGTCATCTTTCATTTCCTTACTAAAGGCGCCTACACCCTAGGCCACCTTGAAGGAGCTACCCTCAAGGAACTGGTCAATGGGTTATACTTGAAGAAATTCTACCCCTGAGCATAACCATTTTTCCTTAGGTTTTCCTTTCTTTCCTAGTTGTTTTTAGTCCTTTTTTTTATATAGCTCTCTCACTATGTGATCCTAATCCAACGTCCTGGTGTCAACGGATGAATTCTTAGTTCACTTATTACATCAGGTATGTGGATGGAGCTAGCAGCTAGACCAAGAATCTTGCATCGACGACTTGGGCTATTTACACCCCTAACCATGTGTTGCTCCACTCTAGTGGCATATGCCTCAGCTCTGCCACCAATAACCAAGACAAATATGTTGTCATCATTAGTCTCCTCTCTGAGGCTAGTCACCTTCATATTTTTCACCTTAGCGTCCTATTAGATTCCCATCTCATTGTCTAGCAACTCAACAATGTGTATCATTTCCATGATCCATGCCTATATCGCAAGCACTTGCAATTCAAACTTCTGCTATGGAATTTTGAGTCAATCACATTTTCTCATACTTCTAGAAACCACAAACCAGATGGAAGATAACACAGCTAATCAAATACTAGATTCGAATTTATCACATTAACATACATATTGCATTCATCCATCAACAAATAAAACAAAAAAACATATCAAATACATACAGACATGTGTCAAAAACTCTACTCATATATATAGATCACTCATGTCTTTGATACCAAAATACATGCATATATGCCTTAGCTCCATGGCTAGGCCCTCTCATCATATCTATACAAAAGGAGGAGTTCAAAATGACTCCTACATAATAAAAAATTAGGCCCAACATGTATGAGGTCCTCCTACCACCTAAAGTGACCCTAGCTATGGTACATCATCACCAGCTAGTGGAGATCCCCCTGGAGGAATGTCCATAGTAGGAATATGGCCCATCATAGCTACACCTGCCACTATTTCCTGTCAAATCACTAAACTCTAGGATACCCTCATCCTGGATTTGAAGCCACAAGTCCTCAGAAAATCTATCCATGACACCCTCGAGGCACCTCCTCATGTCCTTCATATCTTGGTCTTGTCCCCCCAACTCAAATTTTCCCCACCCCCCCTGCTCTCGCTGCATGTGTCGGTCATTCCCCCACTACATGTGTTGGTCCTTCCCTCAGATCATCAAACCGACGACACCTCCTGGGCCTCCCCTCCTCTACCTACTCGTCATCCAACCCCCGAGCAACATCTACCTCATGACTATTGGGTCCCACATTTGCATGACCAAACCAACAAAGTTGTGTCAGTACCAACAATATACACATATATAAACTAAATGAAAAAGCATAAATATAGAAGTATCATACATGCACCTCAGTTGTCCCAATCCTCCCCAGGTGGTAGGCACATGCCTGGATGGTGTCGAAAATCCATCACGTGATATGGGAACTCATAAATAACTTGAGGGGTCTGCCACTAGACCCGCTCAAACGTAGGGGTAAAGTAGTGCCTCACATGCCTCCCCTCCCCCAAATCAAGGTAGCAACCCTTCCCACCTCATCAGTCTCAGATCTTTTTTCACAAACAGATCCAAAATAACACGAGGGCGTAACAATACCACCCTCTTGAACATGAATGCACATACAACTGAGCCAAAGGAAAACTTTCCACCTCTGATCACTACACACCAGTCCAATTGTGCCACCATATAGGCATGCATCAATCATGTTTACGCAAACATCCAACCATTTATTTCCTGCTCTGCAATCACCATATGCACGCCAGAAATGCGTTGCATCCCCAGTGACCTGTATATCTAGACCACCATCTCAAAAAAAAATTGTACCTCGAGCAAGTCAATAGAGCTTATGTCGATTGAGACACCATTCATAACTTCTCCCCTCGAGTAGTATCATCCTACTAGTTCCCCCGCAATCACCCCATTCGAAATCCACAACTACTCTGCCAAATCCGCCCCTCGGAATGGGAGCCCAGTAATGAAATAAATGTCAATATTTGTGGTAATCTGTAGATCTCATCCACATACCAAAAATCACTTCTAATCTAGCTACCACATTTGTACTATGAAGGCTAGCAGGGGATCCTAGGTACGGATCAATGCACAATAAAAAAATTACAGTAACCTGGCCCAGGCCAAATGACACCCAATCCGTGCATCAGCTCCTACCTCTCTCCTAAGAGACTCCCAATCTCTCTCCCTCCACTACACTGACATCCTCACTATCTGACTGACAACCTGCATCCATGACAACATAAGCTATGTTAGATGATCATCATGACAAAACTCCCATCAAATCCATATAAACACATTGTTTCCCCTCTGCAAATGTTCACAAAACAATCATGCACATCTACGTGATTGTTCCAATAACAATTGTGCACATATGCACAACTATTTCACTTGCAGTCATGCACTCCTACACGACTATCTCACTTACAGTCACACACTTCTGTGTGACTGCTTCACTTACATTCGTGCACTCCTGCACAACTACTTCACTTACAGTTGTGCACCCCTGCGCAACTGTTCACCAAAGAATCGAGCAATTATTCCATCACCTTGGGCGCAGTTTTCTATCCGATAGTTGTGCAGGTGCATGACTGTTATTTTTATAGCCACACACATCTGCACAATTGTTACTTGAACAATCACGCACATGCCCAACCCCCCTCCGCATGTTTGAAACTATTAGCACCGTGCACATATGCATGGGTGTCATTGATACAACTACGCACTATGCACAGATGTATCAATTAAACTTGCACATATGTGTGTGGGGATCACAGGATTTCCTACAGAGACCCACCCCCACACTCAAAAAAATGGTTGTATGCCCCCCTGCCCTCCGAAAAACTTGCATACACTATGCTGGAGGTTTTGATGGCTTACTTGGGTCTCTCTCCACTTGAATCTGACGTTGTCTTCTCTCCCACAGCTTAGAAACATCCACGCAGACAACTCTCAGACCTCCACAACAGCAAGTACAAATGATATGGTTATGTGGGCCCCCTGCCCTTATATACACCCTTTGGCCCAACTTCCTCATGCCCGTTCGAGAGTGTTCAATATCTATTTCTCACAACGTTTGCACCTACATGATCCAGATTCCCTCACCTTCAAAATGATACTCTCATATTCTCATTTCATTCCAGAACCCCAAGGCCCCCTTTGACACTCTAGGCATAGGTGCGCATCCCTTTTCCACATTTCATTATCACACAATTATTATATACATGTTTTATTTTCATATATGTTTCAAGTTAGGTATTTGGCTTGAATGTGTAGGTCCTCACCATGGCCTCGTCACACCGTCAGTCATGGCATCCCTCATCTTTTCTAGGTATATATTCCAAACTAGCATAACATTCAACCCTCTTCTCACAGTTGCATTTTTCAATCATACCCCTTGACATTTATCCTCAGGATAACCACATCCGGCTCGACAGTACCATCAACTCCATTACAAATCAGGTACCATCATCTGGTAGCTCTCTCACGTCCATGAGTTGTCCCACATATATTTACCCTTTCCATATTGACACTCATGTTGTTCTACCCATTAGGCTCAGGAGTCCTGGTAGTTTTACACCCCAGAGAAAGAACCTCATACTTCTTCCTCATAATCATGCTAACCACCCCATTATGGACTCCCACATTATGTTTCTTGGTTACATTAAATGCACCTTCACATTATCATGAACCCTCCATATCATCTAACATCAATTTCCCATCCACAATGTCATCCTCCATTCATCTACCTGGTACAAAAAATAACCAATGGGGTCCCCACCCTCCACCAGTCTCTACTTGAGCCCCGATATGGCCAAGCCATACTTCACTGGGGCACTCATTTCTGTACATGTACTTTTAACCTGATTCTTTTTTACTCATTTGGTAATTGCAAAAAGCACGTTTTACATTTCAGCAAGTACAATAGATTTTTTCCATCGCACCCGATGGCGTTTTCCCTTGGCACATCGTAACCCATGTTACCCTTGGTTGGGCCATATCACTTCCCTCACACTCTATGCAAGCCATTTCTATACAAGCCAAAATTTTGACCACCATAGACCTTTGTGCCTCATATCGCTCTATATTTTGACCTATGCTACATCTCCTTGCAATTTCACCCATTCAACACAGTTTTCCCATATCCGATCATCCCTCTGACACCAAATAGTATGTTACAGTTGTTTCCATCGATAAATACCCCCCAACCAAGGGTGGTTCTTGAATCCCATATATCCCAGACATCGTTCATGATTATCACCCCACTTACTGGTACCAATACAATTTCTGACACCATTTTGATCAACCGTATATCCAGAAGCCCGTTTCTTCTCATCGTCGCATCACCTTTCATGTCGACATCAAAAAAATTCTAGAAAGGTGACAATATATTGGCTCTCATTCCATTGACAATGAGGAGCCTTGAATGGCACATAGAGAGTCCTCATTTCTCTCTGATGTCATTGATACCCATGACATTCGACTCCAACACAATCTCATGTTATGGTGATCTTACTTTGTGACCATTGTATTTTTCAATAGCGGTCAAAGACCTCTGAATTTGATTATTCCATGAATGCCTTCGAGTCCTTCACCACTCGATTCAGAGCCAATTCCATCATCGAAATTTTCACCTATTTTTTTTTAACGCCCCCGCAAGCACTGTAGATATCTACTTCAACAAGAAGTTCAATTACTATTATCTCTTTCTGGTCTCATGATATGAGCATGGGGCATGCTCACCTTGTTTGTACAAACACTTTTTGTTGTTTTAGCATAATTTGTACTGATCTTCTGTCCCCTCTCCCTATGATGGATGACTCTCACAGGGCCTCACATTCAGGTTTTCTCACTTTTTACACAATGTCATCATCACCAAAATAAGCTATGATGTATTTTGGCTATACATATGCTCCTACCCTCACACATTAGGGGGAATCTGTTATCACCAGAAAATGGCTCACTACAAATACAGACAATGGATGAAGAAACAATTAACACAAACACAACATACTACCAATATTCATGGAAGCATTACACTCAGTTTGATAAGACAATCATAAAACTATGGAAAAGTGGTTCTGGAAATCTACACACATTCATCCAAAGAAATGGAGGCTAACACGGTGTACGACGTGCACAGTGCATGGAGTGCGCGACTGACAATCGAAAGACCTACGCAAATGCAAAAATAGTGCATTGATGAGTTTGGTCGGGCCTCAACCACTTTTGGGATGAAGGCGATCTCCTCCCAAATTTCTCCTTGGGATCACTGAAAAGGATGGGAAGTACCTCCAAGGGCCTCCCATTAACATTTGGAACTAGTTAAGAAAAATATTTCCTTCCTCCTATAAATAAAGGGCCATTGTATGCAAAAAACAAGAATCATTTGAGTATTGTTATGTTGCTCATTTTTAGCTTTGGGAAGCCATCTTCCTCTTAGAAAGCTTTGGGCATCCATAATAAGTGTTATAAATCTCTCCTCCTGAGTATTCCATCACTCATTTCTTCACCATTTTCCTTTTTTAGCCATTGATATTAGAAAGAAGACTTTGTACTTGGGAACTCAAGAGCCTTCCCAAGAAGGAAGAGGGGACTCATAAGTTCCCATATTTCTCCAAGGAGTATCAATTCGAAGATCAGTTTACTTGGTATATCTCTCTTGTGTTTTCTTTGTGCATCCATTTCAAGTTATTACTTTCTTAGTTTAGATTTATTTTGTTGTTGTTTATTTCTTGTTTCTTTATGTTAGATGAGCCACTAACCAACCAAATCTCTATTTTGTTTTCTAGATAACCTAACTAGATAGTAAAGGGACCTCCTTTTTCTCACCCTTGTGACAAAAGGAACCCAACATTATTAGCAATGGAAATTTAAAATTACCCATTTTTGAAGGAAAAGAGAGCATGAGTAGAAAGAGATGCACTAGCACAAGCACACTAAGATAGAACTGATGTGTAATAATTATACGAGTACAAGTGCTTTTAGGTTTATGTACACACCAGTTGTTATAACCTTATTTTCCACCTTAGGGACACATGGAGGATCCATTTATGTTTTCCTACTGAGACACACTCTTCTACCCTACATTTTACTAATTTTGAGGGAGGTCATGCTCTGACCTACTGGTAGAGTGCAACCAATCATGGGATTCATAACTAACAACATGTGATCTTTCACTAGTTGCACTAATAATATCCCATGACCACCCTAGAACCTTCTAGATTTGATGAGTTACAAGGAGATCAACTATGGGTGAGTTGTTTCTCTTGTGATATGAGGTTGGTAACTATCAGTACACTCAAGGTTCATTGATTTCTAGATACATAGAAGCATCCCCTATCTTCCTCCATCAATCTATATAAAAAATATATTCCAAGGGTGAGAGGACAAAGAATCTACATTAGACTTATGCTGTAAAGATTTTAAAGGAGCTCTTATACAAGATTTGGTCTTCATATCAGGTCAACCTTACTTGTGTGGGGACTAATAAAGATCTATAGCAAGTGCCAAGAAGGAATTTAGTCATGACTCAAGGTAATTTTGTGGTTGATGAACATTTTCTCCATTTATGAATATAGATCTACATGGTTTTCCCCTTCTAATGTTATTGTATTTAGTCATAAATTATAGATTTGGTCTTGCCCTGAGAAGATCGGATTAGATATAGATCATATTTGAATTTCCTAATTCCTGAAGAGGCTTGAGGATTGGTATTTTCCATCTCCTTGTGTGCAGTAAGAAGGTTGCAGGAGCTGGATATTTGGAGCTACATCAGTCGGGATACGTAAGGACAACTTCTAGAAAAAAGGTATGCCATTCTATCTTCTTTTTTGAATAGGGATAAATCCAATAAAATATAGGGAAATTCTTGTAGTGGTCTATCCTACAATATGTCTCATATCACAGGTAGATCTGAGGGAGCACTCACCTGTCCGCAGGGGAGAATTCTCTGCAATAGAAATGGTGACTCCATAGGGGAAGGATATTTGATTCTTCCTTAGTTTTGGATTTCCTTGTTCCTTTAATTTTTGAAAATTTTCTATATCTTATCTATCTTCCTCATTACTATCTAGGTTGTTAGATCCATGAGATCTGCGAGAACTGGGCCAGATCTGGGCCTTTTTCTCAATTTTACTTAATGATTGCTACCTGTTTTTGAGAACTAGAGTGACCAGTCACAATCTGCATAATTGATAGAGGGAGACCAGTTGCACTTTGCACCACTATAGCCTGCGGCCCAGCCTATAAGTGCACAAAAAAATGTCGATAAAGAGAAAAAACTCAATTTTCATGAAATTGTTCCTAGGTTTTTTCCATATGAACCCTAGGGACCCTTTTCTTTGGAAAGAGAACCTTTATAACTATTTTTTTGAAGGAATTTTTCATTATTATTTCCATGGTATAAAAGAGGAGAAGGAAAATTTCATTTGCGACCGTCTCCTAGAGGTCAGTTTTTTGGGATTTTTTGACATTTTTCTTCATATTTGTTCTAGGATTGGGCTTAGGAGACTGTAGGTGATATGTAGTTTGTAACTTGACCCCTAGATAGGCCTCTTATTTTATTTTTTTGTGTCTTAAGTGGAATTGAGTTTTTTTTTTCTTAGCGTGCATTTTTACGCTTTATGCTTACTTGAGTTTGTTTCCCAGTGATCAATGACCTCGACATCATGTTTTGCAAGTCTAGTTGGATCTGATTGTGTGTTGTAGTTCATTTTTTGTTTGTTTCGTACATGAAATTGAAAATTTTGCATGCCATTACTACGCCTCTTTTGAATTTTTTGGGTACATTGATGTCTTTTAAGATATAAGACTGTTTTGGATTGATGGTTCATTAGCATTGAGTGATTTTTATCTTGTTCTAATTTGAGAAAATGAAACCTCTTATTCCTTCGCTTAGATGGTTTTCATCGAAGAAAAAAAAATTGCATTTCTTTCATTTTCTTTGTTTAACTTTCTTTGGGTTTGGAAAGAGTCTAAAACGCCACTAAAGTTGCATTACATCACCCTTGAGTAATCAATAGCCTAAAAGAAAATCACTTAATATAAAATCTATTAGACTATTTTCTTTATAGCAAACCAACATCATATTAGGATTTAGGGTATTGGTTTAGGGTTGGAGAGTGAATTCTCCAAGACCACAAAACCGAACCTAGAAGTTACTAGTGAGTGTTTACACCCATTATCAAAACAATTGTGTTTTGGGAAGCTCCTATGAAACAAGATTTAAGAAATAGGTTGCATTAGGGAATTTGGAGTGATATCCCCTCTCTAATTGTCTTGGTTTTTTTTATATTACTTAGACTACTACTTGTACGGGGGTTCCAGAAGTGCCACACCTCCTTGAGAGGGAACACTTATTAAAGATTCAATCTTAGTTTCCTTTCCCATACATGTTTTTTGACTTATGATTGTTCGTCTGGTCACTCGTTGTGAGGTGGTGACCTTAGTGGCATTTCCTAGGTATCTACATAGGTGACTATGAGTGGGAAGTGTCTATAATACCTAGGGTAGCCATCAAATCTCTATTTCAATTCCCTCGGTCTTCACAGAGATACTTGTACCGGTAAGAGATGTTAAACATGGATTAATGTAAATCTTGTCTCTCACACCTTTGTTAGCCAAGATTTTGGGAACCTTAAATCCCCTAAAGGGTTGGTTTTCAGAAGGCCCCTTTATCCATTGGGTTCCCTGTTGATAGCCTATTTTTCTAGGGGTGTTCCTTGTGGTGAGGTTTATGTCTAGTTGGCCATAGGTTATTGTTTTCTTCTTGGTTAAAACAAATATTTTACTGTGGTTGATCAACTTTTTTGCCAGTATCATAGACCCTTTACTCATTTGGGTGAATAGACCTTTTGTTTATTTATTCTAATCTTTTTTAATCCTCATATGATGTCAAGAATTAGTGGGTCATCCAACATGGGAGGACCTACCTTTAAATCTCTAGTTGTGATGAGGGGAGGGGTCACAATGACCAAATACTTGTCACCACTTAGTGGGATAGGTACTCCGATATATATGCCTATGACATCTAATTATTCCATTTGTGGTATACCTCTAGTTACATCATTTCCTTCACTGAGTGTACCTAGTGGTAGTGTTCCCATTATGTCTACATCAGTGACCACATATGGATTTGTATTAAGTGGGGGAAATCCCTTGATTATGCTATTGGAAGTGGGTTTCCACCTGTTTATGTAATTTATATATGTATCTCTATGATACCAAATGTTGGTTTCAAATTTGATTGGAATTTTAACCTTGGGTCTAGTCATGCCCCTAGTGTTTTTACTAGTGTTGGGGGAAGTTATGTCTTTGGGGGTACCAATGTCCTGGAGGGAATTATATTTGGGGATAGATGATGCCACGCCCCACCAACACTCCATTTGCATCGACTACTAGTCACGTACCAGTAAATTATTTATGAATACCAACTAAGGGATCCCTTCCCACAGGGTCTCTTGCTCTTTTCCTTCCTTTGGAAATGGTGGTACCCCTTTCATGTCCATATTGAATATTCCTATATTATTTTTGGGTATTCTAGTTTGGTTGATGTATACTCTGAATGTTACCAATGCTCCTAAAACATCTTTTCCAGTGAAATATATTCCTCCTCTGTATGCCTCTTCTAGTGAAATTACAGGTCCTAGTAGCCAGAAGTCTAAAAGGAATAAAAAGAGAAAGAATAAGAAGAATCAATATAAAGGGAGAATTCACTAGCCATTGCAAGTCATGCTAGAGACATATCACCAGCCACTATAAGTGATCTGGATTATGTTGAGAAAAAAAACTAGACAAAAACAAAAATATAGAAGAGAACACATAAATACAATGAAACCCAACTTCTATTAATGAATAAGAGAGAAACCAATGTAGAACACAAAATGGTAAAATGGGGTAGCTTATCTCTGAAAATAAATAGATGTTGGTTATTCTTCATTCACAACAAGCTTTATATCACACTCCATTGCATGCTTAAAGGGCGTCCTTCACCTCAATTATATATGAGAGAGTGAGAGAAGAAAAATTCCCATGATGCATGTGGGATAAATTAATCTAAGTTTATAAAATTCCATAGGCATGTAAAACACTAGGAATTCCCGGGTGGTCACCCATCCCAGTACTACTCTAGACCAAGCACACTTAACTGTGGAGTTCTAATGAGATCTGGTGCATTAATGCTATGTTGTAGGAATGTACATAAGATAATTACATGATATCTGTAATTAAAAAATGAAGATGGTATTACATTCCATTCTTCATCAAAAGGGTGAATATCATGGTTTATCAAAACCATAGGCTTGAAATGTTGATTCAGTGGAAAAGGTGGTTGGCCACCGAGATCTACTTGGATCATTTCTCCCCCCTTAGGAAGAAATGGTCTCCATTGCATCAAGTTCCCTCGAGAGATGGGGAAAATTTTGTTGAATCTGAACCTTGGTGAGTCGCTTGCCTTGTTGAAGTAGATGTCCTTCTTGTACTTTTCCTGTGGAAGGATGTCATGAACCTATTGGAGGTGTTGGATCCGTTCAACATATATGGCTACATGATCTACCTTGTTCTGAGTGTGGGAGGACTCTGTCGATGAATATGCAACAATAAGAGCTATATCAATGGGGGATAATGGTTCGAACCCCAAGACCATATGAAACAGGTCGTTTCCATTAGATATATGTTGAACATGTTGAAGAATATAATTCTCTTCATTCTCCTCTACAATCTCATTGACCTACTTCTTCTAGATAGAAACGTCTTGGGCCAAGGTTGTAGTGGTCACAATGACCTCTTGTTCATCTTCTGACTAGATTGTGAAGAGGGAAAAAATTTTGGTCTGAGAGATTACTTTGTGGAAATTTTTTTTCTGAGATCAATGAATTTGCAGTAGTTAGAGATACCTTTGGTACCCTATAGAGCTAACCTCCCAGAGTAGCAATGACATTGCGAGGTTGAGACTCATAGATAGTGTGACATTTCCACATATATGGTTGTCCTAAAAGAACATCACATACTTCAAGTGTGGCAACATCACACACTACCTCATCCTTGAAGGGTTTGATTTCATAGGAGAGGTGACATTGTTGGCTAACACATATGTCTCATCCTGTCTCAACCATCCAATGGTGTATGGTTGGGGTGTGGCATCGTTGGAAGCTTCAATCTCTTGCAAACCTCAGTTGATATCATGTTCTTCCGACTCCCACTATCAATAATGAAATGTAGTGGGCTCCCCTTTACCCACATTTGTGAGTGGAAGAGACACTCCTCATCCTCAAGCTCCTCTAGTTCTTATAGTTGTATTGTTGTGGCTGTCATGGTAGAAGTGGGTTTTTCTTCAATGATTTGTTTCCCTTTATTGTGCTCTAAATCAAAGTCTGATTCAGGTTCTAATTGTTTTTCTTTGAGATCGAACACCAATGATTGATTCAAGTGACATTCATCGGTGTTGTTTCAGGGGATTTTGTGGAAATCACACCACTTTCCAGTGTCTTTATTAGACTTATTGTTTCCCTTAATTTCTTGCATCTTGGACTGGATCTCTTGAGGTTGGAATTCCTTGCTATGTCCTTTGTTCTTTGAGTCAAGGTTTCCTTTGCCATGATTTTTTGTGGTATATTTTCAAACCTGAACCCCCGCTTATTTTGTTGCTTGAATTTCTACTCAATTTTCACTGCATATCAATAAGCAAAACCCACTGAGGAGAGGTCCAAGAAATCCATATTTGTTTGGATGTACCTGTGCATACCACTGCGATACTTCAAAACCAGGTGCCGCTTAGATTCTTTGATACTCATCTTTGAGTGCAAGGTATGAAATATGTTAGTGTACTCCGACACAGTTTGATGTCTTTTATGATGTAGAGTTGTGTTGACATTTATTTATGACACACCATCAATGGCAAGGATAGATCCATATCGAGGTTGTCTATTTATCCCAAGCCATTTGGTATGATCTAACTTGACGGGTTTTATGGCTCTGTTAGCCAACTAGGATCCTAAAAACAACTTAAAGGAAACGAAATAACTAAAATGCAATTTTAACAATCAACACATTTTTACAATTTTCCAGTTAAGCGTGTGTATATACAATGGTTAGATACAGTTTACAAGGTTTTCACAAAGCCTTGTGAAAGTGATTGTTTGAGGTAATGTTTCTTAACTAGATTAAGTAAAAACAAAACTTATTCTAATGATCTAAATATCAAACTAATAAAGAAAGAATGAATATGATTGTAATGATATAACGAAAACAGACAAAGCTAATTAATGTCTAAATAATGCAATCACTATTCATTCATATATAAACAACTTAAATAACAATACATATACTAACCTCTAGTTGATCAACAACAATAAAACAAATTCATCTCTCAATGTTTGTGTGAGATCCTCTTGTCCTATGTCAAGTTGAAACCTATGACTGAAACAAGCATAATACTTCCTGAAGAAATTCAAGAAAGTGTTTCATATTCTGGAGCGAGTTTATGATGACAGAAATATAAATAATTATATATCATGTGACCTTAAGATATCAAATAACAA
>JASDQU010307147.1:109263-120370 GCA_032191745.1 Picea mariana
TGAGGATAAGGAAGTCAGTTGACCATTCCTTAGATATCTCCTTGAGGTCCTCTTCGGTGAGCTTGTAGTATGACTAAAGCTCCTCCTTATGTTTGTCTGGTCGCGCAGTAATATAGATGAAGTGTCGATCTACGTGGAACTTCATGAGGGGTTATAAGCGTTGTAGGGTGTTCGACATCATGCAAGGTTCAGATTCGATAACCCTCTTCAGTTGGAGGTAGTATGTATGAAAGACAATGTTTGAATGCCACTGTTTCCCCATATCGCTCGAGTACCAGAGGATGGTGAACTTCACAACAAGCGGCTCGAATGGCTCAATGTATAATAAGGTCACACATTCTAGCATCTCCCAAGCAACAAACACGATGAGGATCAGGAGCCAGCTAAAGTGGAACTCGTAGCCCTGATCCTGTGATTCACGACAGTCTAATTCTAACTGATTAACTAGGTACTTCACCCAGTTCATATGTATGCCTTCCACGCAGTTCCCCATGAGGTCAACAACAAAGCCTATGACCTGCGTGGGTCTATTCTTTATTATTAGCTTCCCTACAATTAGCTGAAATGTTAGGAGCACTACGCCATTCTGGATGGAGGCTACCTTGTAGCCTCATGTCCCCTTCTCCACATCGTCATATGTATCCTTGATCTTCTGTGCTAACGCGCGATCTATGACTTTCCCTGGATACAAATCCTGTGGGTTGGGTCCTTGCATACTCAATCTGGTGATCCTATGGATCAACGTTGAATATACTATGATACAACGAGCTAGCCATAAGTAGCCACCATGGTAACATGAAAGTAGGATCTTGACATAGGCGTTAACTTCCTGGTGCCGTCCAAAGTGTGGGATTTTCATTATGTTCAACAAGGTGGACTGCACGAGGTTCATCATCCATGGATAGGGGATTATTTTTGAATTCTTTCCCTTTGTTTTGGTCAAGTATTTATATGGGGTGAGCGTACTATGGTTCTTGCGGTCCCCTAAGTTGAAGTCGTTGAACTTCAACGCTGTGATCTTGTCCTGTTGCACTCGAACTACGTGTATCCCCTTCAGGATGTATGCAGTAATTGTGGTGTACTCAAAATCTCTCGGCACACTATCCTAACTCACCGTGCCGGCTAGAGGTGGGATGTAGTCAGGTCATATGGTTGGTATTAGCTTCGCATTTTCTAGGTCATCTCTATGCTTAGTTCTCTTTTTCGCTGCTAGTCGAGATGGTCTGGATCCATGAGCAGTCGTCAGAGAGGCTTGTACTCCTCTCGTCAATGACGCTTGTATACCCTCATACATTACTCTTTTAGACATTACTCTTTCAGTCATGAGTTCGATGAGTACCTCCTTCACAGACTCTTTGATTGCACTAATTTCTTCGGACATACACGCTCGTGGTTTCCTATCTTGGGTTTGAATAATAATTACTTAATACAACGGGGTGGATAACGATAGCTTGATGGCCACTATGCGAAATCAACAAATCTATGAGCTCAGATAATCATGGTTGGAAAAAGTGTTCTCGATGCAAGGTTTGAGGGAATAACTAGGCAACTAGGCAAAAGATCTCTTCAACGGGTGAGAAGCCTTCATTAATTCAGTTATGTTCATTACGGCGTGTTCCCAATGCTCTAGTGGAGAGCCTTCTGACCATAAATTCCCTTCTACTTGTTCAAGGTATCGGTCTAATGGTTATTTTATTTCCAATGGCTATAGTGCTTCGCCGTGGCGAAGTGCCATGTGACATTGTTCTGATATCCCGACAAAGTTCCAGTTTTGCAAATTTTCCTTCTGCAAAGTTCCCTCTGGAACCTTCTATAACTTTTCGATCTTTGATCTCTTCTTACTTAGTTTTCTAGCCTGCTTTCCAGTGAGCTTTGTCTCGGTATTCCTCTTTCCATTCTGATTCTTTGCACTATTGAGATTCTTTCCTAGGATTCAAGGGCAATACTTCTTCTGGGGTAGGTGCTTCAGTCTTATGTGAGTCTTCTTGTGTTCTTCCAATGTTGACATCCAAGTCTCTGGTTTTGAACAACTTCGATCTATTCTCCTATTCTACAATCAAGTGGGCGATCTTCCTGGTCATGAAATCTTTTGATTCTTGTTTCTTCTACTCTAAGACTTCTTCTTCTTTCCTACTATCCCGATCCCTCTCAATATAGAAAATGGGGTGCTTTTCTCAATAAATTTAACAAATTCAATTTCTTCCTCTGTCAAAGTTCCACGAACCCTCATAGATATATGAGTGAGATTTCCACATAGGTTTATCAACTTTCCTTTAAATAATCATATTCCCCCCAATCAAGGAATTATAGCAGGCTTTCCTAAGGTTTCCCAAGTTCTTTTTTTCATAATATTCACCTGTGTTTCTTCATCCAGAACATGGTCAATGTTGAAGTCTCCTATTATTTCTTCTATGCACTCTTTGTCTTTGAAGATATTTGATAAGTTGATATTTCGGTGGTCATTCAGGGTTTCTTTCATTTGCAGCAATACAGTCTCTAATTCTTTCTGGGGTTCTGCCATGGTCTTAGTGTCTTGACCTTTCTTGGGGTATTCTTGGCTCATATTCATTCTTTCAACCTTAGCAATCATTCTAGGGCAATCTAGAACTTCATGATCCATAGCTCTACAACAAAGACAACTAGGTCTTCTACAAGGGAATTCCTTAGCAAGATGTCTGAGTCTTCTGAAACTGTAACAAAGAGTTGATCCTCTCTTTCTTTTAAATGATCCCCATTCCTTCCTATACTGTGCACTAGAATCATAGTATCTAACTTGCAAAAAAATCTTTCTAGTATCCTGCATCCATTTGTTAGTCCAAACATTCTTTCTATGCATAGGTATAACATATCTTTCATTATTTCTATCAGATCTACTCATATAAAACCTCTTTTCTTCTATTTGTTCCCTAGCTTTCAGGCTAGGACAAAATTTATCAAACATACCTAGATCCATACTTTTGAAACAAAAATTTCCACTAATATTACTTTCAGCAAAGCACAAAGCTTCCAGATCTAAAACTTTTCACTATTCTTACCTCTATCAGAGCACAAAGCATTCAGATCTTACCTCTTTTCTTCAAATCAAAATTTTTTTCTTAGCACAGAGCTTCACAGATCGAGTAGAATACTATGCACTAGGGAGACAAATCTACGCACAAAGATTTCACAATTTCAAGTCAGATCTTTGCACAAATCTTCTCATTCCTTAGTTCCCAGCAGTCATAGTTTCAGTCCTGGCAACATAACCATTTGTTGGCACACGGGCAGACCCAGGGTTTAGCACTACAACAGTGCACCAACAAAACCCTAACTATCGGCCCTTTTGGCAACACCTGCGAAGCAGATGAAGTCTCACCCGAGGTAGAGGCAAGGGTGGTTGCGAGACTCCAGTGTCTACAACCTTAGCTGGGACACAGATATGTGATTCTAACACCTTGACAAAGCACTTAGTAATATAGTTCATCAATGTTTAACCAGTATCTACTTTGCAGGTAAAACCCTAATTACAGATCATCGCAATATTCAACCATATATAGCATCTAGCAACACTTATCATGACGAAACAGATTAGATCTAGCAGATTCAACACTAAGCACATTCACACAGGTCAGATCCATCATTTACTCTCACTATTAAGTACAAAGAAACAACATATCTACCTATCATTCATCTATATCAAAGAACTAAGAAAGTAAATACATAAACACATTAACACATCGCACAAAGCATTCATAACACAGGATGTATGTGGTTCACCCCCCACCCTGGGGACACATCCACCAACTCTTTGTCTTCTTTATTAGCTTTCTTCAATCTTCTTACATGCACAGAGCCTTCAGATCAACTTCATAGAGGATAGGAGATATGTGCACTCTTTGCTAGATCCTCCTTCTCCAGGATAGATTACAACACAAAGCCTACATACATTCTCTTCAGTCACTTTCACTTAGCTCTGCAAGTCTCACACAACATGCACAGACCCATTACAATCACCACTTGCACTTAGCAATTAACACTTAGCACTTAGCACTTAGCACACCGGCCTACTAGGTCTACTTCTTACATCACCTAGCTACTTATTTATACATTAAAAAATCGGGCCTAAACATGGGTAAACCCATGGGACGACATCCCCATACCCGTTACATAATACCAAATCCCAAAAATCCCTAAAAGGGGGATAACATCCCACGATCTCCACTTCGTCTTGCACTCCGCCTTCGACAGCCTGTCGAAGTCCCAAAAATAGGTCCAACATGACCAAGGATCCTCAAAACTTGGTCAATGGATAACAATATCCAACCCCCATTGCTCAAAAGGCCTAGAGACAGTCACTGGCTGGAGTGGGACTGCCGCACTTTTCTCCCTCCCAGCACGCACTTGACAATTTTTACAATTTCTAGCATAGGTGTGAGCATCTTTGAACAAGGTGGGCCAATAATAGCCAGCTCTCAGTATCTTATGAGTGGTGGTGTTTCCTGTGAAATGTCCACCGGTAGGGCCATCATGGATCTCCTTCATAACTTTATCTACATATTCATGTTCGAGACATATTAATAGTACCCCATCATAACTAATCCGGAAGAGTACCGAATTTATGAGGCGATATTGTGCATATTTTAACCTAAGAGCTCTCCTTTCCCTAGGGTTGAGATTTTCTAGACAAGTCCCATGGTGTAGGAGAAAATGTATGAGGCTTCACCACACCATAATGCCATTTCATTCTCCCATCTGGAATCTTCATTTACTTGGTCCTGGGCTTTGGCTGCAAGTTTGCATAATCCTTTCCCTTTAACTAGTTTGGCAAGTTTTGTATCTAGATCAAATTCTTGAACTATTTCCATCCAGTTCCCTCTTCTTTCCCCCATCTCATGTTGAGTGAATAGGGATTAGACTGCAGGGTGGGGCACAATTACTTTGGTGTGGTTATTGAGGATGTAGGACCTTAAGTGTTTTACTGCCTTATATACTGCATAGACTTGTTTATCTATAGTAGGATAATTAATTTCATATCCTTGGAGATTAGTTATCATGAACCACACTGAGCCTCATTGTTTTCATCATCCTTCTGAGTCAATATTGCAGCTAACGACTGGTCAGAGGCAAAAGTATAAAGCTAGAAATCTCTGTTGAAATCGGGACTTCCTAACATGGGGGCTTGAGATATAGTAGTTTTGATGTTGCTGAAAGAATCCTTCCATTCATCATCCCATTTAAATTCGACATCTTTATGAATCATATTTTTTTAAAGGTTTGATAGTTTCCACGAAATTAGGAGTGAATTTATTCACGAAATTGATTTGCCTGAAAAAAAGACTGCATAACTTTCTTGTTGTGAGGCAACGAGAGTTGAGCTATGGCCTTAATCCTTTCTGGGTCTATGTGAATGCCTGCTTGAGATGTGATGTGGCCTAGAATCTTACCTTCTTCGATGTCGAAAATAGTTTTCTTAGGATTTAAGGATATGCAGTATCTCCTACACCTTTCAAAAATATGAGTTAAGTGTTGGATGTGCTCTTCTATGTTCTTTGAATACATAGTTATGTCGTCCAGATACACTACCACACACTTGTTTATTAGTCCCCGAAATGCTATGTCCATGGACCTTTGGAAGGCCACCCCTGCATTGATTAACCCAAAAGGCATGTATTTATAAGCGAAGGTTCCCCACTTGGTTCGGACGGAAGTTTTCAAACGATATTCCTCTGAAACCATGACTTGGTTGTAACCTGAAAATCCATCCAGTAGAGAGAAAATCTCCGAGCCAGACACGTTCTGCAAGAGTTTCTCCATTGGCAGGACTGGGTAATTTTCCTTTTCTGAATCTCTATTGAGGTTCCTAAAATCTACGCATAAGAGGATTTGTCCAAATGTTTTCCTCACAGGAACTAAATTTTCTACCCACGCGGAATGTATAACCTGAAGGATGATTTTGGCATCCAAAAGTTTATTCAATTCCCGATACATGAGAGGTTCCAGGGATGCATGATACTTTCAGAGATTTTGTTGGAAGGGTTTCACTTCAGGTCTTAACGGGATAGTGTGTTGAATGATGCGGTTATCATAAGTTTTTAGATCTCGATAGGACCATGCAAAGACATCTTGGTATTATCTGAACAGTTTCAGGTAAGCCTTTATTTCCTCTTTAGATATAGTCTTGCCGCGATTCACATTCTTTAGGTTTTCCAAGGTTATGAGATTCATAGTTTCATGCAAGGGACATGAGTTACAGGTCTTTGAATTTTTAGGCCCCTTAAATCATTCCTTCAAGTCAAAAAGGTTTTCCAAATTAACTATCCCTTTCGGGATTGTGTGAGACTTTGATTTATCAATAGGTTGACCTATCCGAGGATCAGTTCCCGTTGATTGTTCTTGGAATACTTCATCGTCAATAGCCAATTCTTTGAAATTATTTTGGTTAGTCAGAAATTTGATAATTTGTTCATCCCCTTTGAAGAATTTCCAATTAGAAATATTGTTGGGCACCGATGGTTTGTAGAGTAGTTCCACAGTGAATCTGAAGGCTCCATAATCTTCTAGAGGTGACAGCCTTGAAGTAGTCGTGGCTAGGGAATAAACAAGGATATTTTTTTCTCTAGGGATCGCAGTGGTATTGAAAGCTTCAAAATGCTCTATTAACCTATGCACTTCTTGGTGATAATTCTTCAGGTGCAAGGAATTGCAATGTATAGTATTCCTCACTTGTCTAACGATGATCTTCGAGTCTCCGAAAAACTTCAATTATTTGACGTTTAAGTCTATGGCTTTCTTTAACCCTTGTACTAGAGATTCATACTCGATGGTGTTATTGGTGCATTCAAATTCTAGTCTACAAGAAAGGAAATGAAGTTTACCTTTTGGATCAATGAGAATGCACCCTACCCCTAATCCTTCCTATGATTTATATCCATCAAAATATATGTTCCAAATTTGTGAGTGAAAGTTAACCGTTTGTTCCTTCTTATTACTTTCTTTCTCTCCTATCTTTTGTCTGGTGATTTCTAGCACAAGTTTTTGACAGAAAAGGGTTTCCTCTGTCGGTATTGGAGATTTATCTTGAAAGACCATTTCAGAGTTTTGAGTGAGAGGGACATCATATGGAATAAGGGAGTAGTTCCTGAAATAGGAATGGCATGAATGATTACCTAGGATGGGAAAATCTATAGATGAGGGTTTGTTCGGGGTCTCTATATCAGTGATTGTATGTTTCAGGTATCTCTCCCTATCGATTCTGATCATATTCTTGCATCCCTTCAATGTTATCCAAAGGTGTTCCCAGTCTGTACTAAATTACCCGTTCAACTTCTCAGACCAATCTCAACTTAGTAATAACCCATAGGCCTCTGGGATGTCTACTACAATGATGTCAATCGCTTGCACAAACTTAGGATGTGTCGCTATCCTGATCATTACATCTCTGAGTTCACCCATGACTTTGACCTGGGTTATCTCTAGTTGCATTACATGTTTATCACTCTTGAGAGGAACGACATTTAATTTTTTGCAAATAGACAAGGCCATCACATTGGAAGATGCTCCTGAATCTACCAAACAATGGTGGAGGTTCCTGTTGAAGACTTCAAACTTTAAGAGGAATGGTGTGACAAAAGGTTTTCCCTTCGTATCTTCCAAGCAGGTATTCACGGTTGGTTTATTTACTAGATATGTGAAAGTTAGATTTCTTTGTTGTTCATTTCTTGTCCTAGGGCTTTCTACTGATTTCAAATCTTGGAACAGGACATATTTTTTCTAAGAGATTCTACATATGTCCATGACTGATATATTAGCCTTGAATTTCTTCATATATTCAACTACGTTGTACTCTAGTTTAGGCGATTCTTGGGTATGGATGCTAATAGGGTTATTACGAGGAGAAAAAGGTGCTTTCAGGTGATTGGGAGTTGACCTTTCTCCTAACGTTTGAGTGGTAGTGGGATCCTTTGAGAAAGGAGGACCTTTACTTCTAGTTTGCACAATCGAGACCTCTGTGGGTGGTTCTTGAACCTGAAATAGGTCGGCGGAAGGCATAATTAGGTCAGAATCCCATATTAGTATCGTTGTATCTTATGGTGGGTCAATATCTTCCTAATCAGCAACATTCATAACCAAACTGCTTGGTTGTTCGATTAGGGAAACCTCATCTAAAAATCAGTTGGCCATCAAATTCATGGCATGCACCCATTAAGGGCAGTCTCTTTCAGAGTGGTTTTCCCAATGATAAGTACAGAAAGAATCAGATGCGACATTCCCTAGATCAATATTTAAGTTAGTCATGGGAGGTTCAATTGCTTTGAATGGTGGGTTTCGTTTAAAGAAATGCTTATAGGGCCTTTGGACTTGGTTTCCTTCCCTTGTTTTTATCTTCATGACTATGATCTCATTTGATAATTTCTTAACCATGCATTGTAGATATTCTATGTCTTCATTACCCTTGTCGGGAGTCTATTATTCTTGTCTCTTTAGTGGTATATCCAGAAGGAGTCCTCTCCTGGGAGGAGGTTGAACTTCTTTCTTAACTAAAGAGACCTAGCCTTCTTTACACCCTTTCATCTGGAATTCTATCATTTTAGCTTCTTCAAAATTCTCAGCTAAGGTTCGTTTGGAAACCCTCTTCACAAACATGGAAATAGAGGCTAGGAGTGCATTATCATATACTTCTATTTGCAAATCTTGATCCGGTTTGGCTTTAGGCTAGAATTTGTTTAAGATGGGTGTGAATATTTGATTGAAATATTTAACCTTCTATTTTGAACTCATGGTGGCTGCGAATAGTTCATCCATCAGAGCTCCTATAGTGGTTTCTTCCACAAATTTATCTAGAAAATCTTTTTGAAACTTTGTCCAGCTGGTTATGGATCCTACAAGTAAGTTAAAAGACCTTGTGGAGGATGAGTTCTCAAAAGTGTAGGGGAACAACTTGCAAACTACATCTTCATGTTGGACATTCATAAGCCTGATTTCTAGTATAAATTTATTCATATGATCTTCAGGCAATCCTGACGTTTCAGGATTGAACTTAGGAAGTAACTTCTCTAGATGTTAGGGAAGGTTATGGACCGGTCCTAGGAAGGCCAAAGCATCTCTGGCCAACCAGGGTTGATTGTTCAGTGGTGGGTTTCCCCTTTATTCATTATGGTCATTGTTATCCTCCATATCTTCAGATTCCGAGTTAAACTCCTCTTCTTTCGAAAAATCATTTGGTTCAGAGACGTCGTCGATTGGTGTTTTAGGTATCATATCATGAGGATCTTAGATTTCAGTGATTGCAAAATATATTAAGTCTTCTACCATGTGCACGAAAACCTCATCGGAAGTATCAACCACTGGTCTACTTATATTCTTTCTTCGAGGAAGTATCGGAGCTAAGGACAATGCATCGATCTGTCGGGCATATGCTCTTGTGATTCTTCTGAATTGATTTTATTCCTCGTGAGGAAGAGTGTAAGGTATGTCAGAGTACAAAGTTTCTTCCTCGGGATGAAGTGAGTTACTCATTTCAGGAGTACTCATTGTGTGTGGGCTATCTTGGGAATGACTAGCCATGCATGTGGGTTGTTTTGAATCTATAGGCTGTTTGAAGTACTATGAAAAATATGTATTCAACCATTCACTCTCAGCCCCTACTTGTAGCGCCAATTCTGTTGATGGGTCTTAAATACCTTTAGTTCAATAGTAGGAACCAAACCTACCACCGATGCCCAATTAGACTCTATAGCATTTAATAGTGGAATGGCTCTCCAGATCTTGCGTTTCGGCCAATTAATCAAGGGGATTTAGGTTTTCTTTCAAAGCCGTCTCCTTCAGTTGGGACCTTTTTTTTTTGTATTTTCTCTTAGGTAGGACCGAAGTAAGATTGTAAGCCGGTAAAAACCAACTTGGAAACAAAATAGAATTAAGTTTAACTACTGGAGAAGAGGTTGAGCTTGGGATAACCCACTACTCAAGCATGCAAACGACAATTCTATACCACAGGCCTAGTAATAATACATTAACCATGTGAGCATCCAATTACCGTCTGAGATACTAATTATCAGAAATAAAACACATATGCGATAAAACAAAGGCAAGAAGAATAATCCACGTACTTAATCATCCATCACATGATAACACAACAATTCATCTTCATCATTAAAGTAAAGAACAACAAAACATTGCACCAGATAACTTGACAATAGATTTAATTTATCTTACTCATTACAGCATCATTCATGAGACGAGATAGGAAATAGTTCTAAGGGCTAAGTGTAGTTTAAACAAAGAAAAATTTTCCACGTGGCATCCTCTTCTAACAATTTCTTTAACAGTCAACTCAAGATATCACTTGAAAGGGTGAATTTTCTCATACTCCGACCAACTGATGAACAACTCCTCGCAAGTTTGGGCCCATGGAAATATATGTTCTTCCATTGGAGCCGCACAAATTCCTCTAACCTCCAATGCATGCACCCGATACTTCACTAGACAGGTGTTTAATTGTTGTAACACAGCCCAAGCTCTAATCAGATGTTTCATAAATCGTTGCACTTGTCCAGGTGTGGTATTGGTCACCTTCACTAGCTCTTTGGCCCATAATGAATCTTGCTTGGTATGCAATTTGACTATGTCGCACAAGTCGACGAAGTCATCGGGGGTTTCGAACTCGAGGAGTCTGATATCCTTCATTGCTTTGTTGATTTTATCCCAATGTTTCTGGCATTTGGCCCACTGCTCTTGAATTTCCCGATGTGGTTCTTGAGACATATTAGCCCAATACTTGGCTGATCAATTCATGCGATCAAGACTACTTCTGCCCAACATCCAAATGTCGTGTTCTTCTTTATCTCGTCCTTGTTGAACTGCATCAATGTATTCAATTCTCTCTACATCTTGTTGTTCCCTTTCATAATAATACTCCATATCCTTGCACGTTGCGAGTGCCATGAGAGTGTATTTCTGGAGCTAAGCTATCTTCGCAGTTAAAAGGTGTCGCTCGTGTGTGAACTTGTTGTAAGCCTCTTCGAACTCGCTTCTCAGGTATACTATGGTTTAGTTGGTGCCATGATAGTATTCATCCATGTGAAAAAAAATGTTCTAGTTCCTTCAAGGTGGAAACTAGCTCCTTCTCATC
>JASDQU010307147.1:120420-137503 GCA_032191745.1 Picea mariana
TATATTGTGGTTTAATTGGTGCCATGATAGTATTCATCCATGTGGAAAAAATTTTCTAGTTCCTTCAAGGTGGAAACTAGCTCCTTCTCATCTCTTCTAGCTTTGTCTAGGGTGGCATCCGAGATCGCTCTCCCTGCGCTGATAAGTTCGGATGTTCTGGCATTTTTTTTGTTTATCAACTCTTCCTCTGTAGTGGTGAGGATGGAGCATTCCAATGTAATCCTCCTTTTCTTGGTGGTCCGTTGGACAATAGCTTTTCTCTTTCAATCATAAGCGATCACATATATATATCAACTACTTCATCCACAGGTTCAGGGATCTGTTGATCACCCCATGTGAGTGTGTCTCCCAGACTTTCGGTGGTGTATATTTGTTCGAGATCGGGATCTTGAACTTCTTCATTATTCTCTTAAGTCCCAGCCTCTGCCTACCGCTTGTCAGGGATCTGGGTATCGAGTGAAATAGAGGAGTCGAGAGTAGACTCGATACTTACTTGTGCATCGGTCATCGAAACGTCAATTTCCTTTCCTGGGGATCCTTCCTCTCACTCATCCGGTTTTGACTTGTCCTTTGGACTGTTTGCTCAGGTCTCCGCTGCATCGGGCCTCTTTGTGTCGGGAACACTTTTGGCTTCTATTTCCTTTGGTGGGACCTCTCAAGTTTGGATCCTGGGATCAGGAGAAGAAGTCCTCTCAGGTCCCTTTTCTTCTTAGACATGCAGAGGGGTCCCGAGAGATGCTTCCGGGCTCTCATCATCACTATATATATTTATAAAATCACTCAAAGGATTAGGCACGCTTGTTTCCACTGATACCTGACCCGTCTTTGGTTGAGTCATCACACTTGTCGACGATTCTGTCGATGGCATTGTGAATTCAGGGTCATCTAACCCGTTGGTGTTATCAAGTTTTATGCAGTCAAGGTCATTTGGCCACGCCGGGATTTCTTTTGGGCTATCGTTCGGAAGCCTTGGCATCCTAATGAGATCTGGGTTATCCCGCATCTGATTCATCATCTGTTGGGCATGTTGACACATGAGTTTCCCTCTCTCCATCACATCCTGAGCCTCGAGGAAATTCTTGTCCTTTACTGGAGTTACCTGGGAAATCTTTGTTGTTTCGGTGGCTTCCTTGGGAGCTTCCACTACTTCAACTGATTCAGATGCTATCCTTTCTTCCCATGCCCTGAGGACCTCTTAAGACGATTTTACTAGGACTATTTCTTTCTCATCCAAACTCATGGCCTTGAACCTAGTTTCCTTAGGGTCAGCCATCCTTTCCACCACCTCATGCCAGTTTTTATCATTTTCGGTGAAGATCTCATCTTCAAACCTATCATGGGCATATGGCCAGCAGGAAGATACTTGTGATGCGAGCTTCGGGACTAAAGTTTTTGGGTCACGCTTGCTAAAGCAGCCAGTCTGGAATCAAAAATCTAATTGATTCAACCCTTCCTACTTGGCTTGAGCAGTGTCTTTTACCATGTAGAAACCTATATGGAATCCATAATGTATGAATGCCCACTTCTTATCTTTTACTAGAGTAGCATTGTAACCTCGCAGGATGGTCTGGTAACAGATTTCTCTAATTACTAGTCGATCAGGGAGATACATAGGTAATAGATGGGGTGCTTCGGTTGCATCCAAGACCCTGATGTAGGTATCGCGCTCATCTAGATACCAGTGGCCAACTTTTGATACAATATTTTTGCCTGCATATGATAGCCTTGGGAACTCTTTCTTGAACAACAAGGAATAAATACGTGCGATGAACTGATCGCAGATGAAAGAGTAGGATTTCTTGTGCATTTTCTCCCACAAGATGCCGAAATATACATGGATCAGGATTTTTGAGGTCTACCAACTCAAGTTCATTCCGGAAAAGACATTTTTGGCACAGATGACATCCAATAGATAAGATACCATGTAGAAAGATGGAGTCTCTCCTTCCTTTGGTGTCTGATCTTGTCGTATGCAGGTGCTCAGCTATTTGGAAATGATGGCACCCCAGTTAAAAACTATTTTGGAAATGGATACCATATAAGCTAGAGGCATCCAAGCCTCTGAAAACCTGGAGCAGTCTTTCTTCCCATGCAATTGGCATAGGAGGTCCATTAGATATATGTACGTCTCCCTTAGGTTGGTCATCAGGTACGAGCCAGAGGTCTTATTGGTAGACATTTTATCCTCTCTCCACCTCGACGCCATCACCTTGCCGATATCTTGTTTCTCATATAAGTTTACAACAAAATCGATGTTTAATCGTTCTTCAGGGTCTCTGAGCTTGTAGTAATTATGCACTTCCACTAATAGGAAAACCCTGACATGACCGCCATTCTCGTCATAAATAAAGCATATTTGTGTGTCAGTGTGATCGATAAGCCACTTCAGGATCTCTATATAGCAAAATACTGGAGTCCTACTCACCACCATGTGAAGATACGCCTTTCAGACATCGAGGAGGACTTCATCGTCAAGTTTTCTTGTATCGGGATCGTTGTGTGGGGTATATTCGGGGAGTTCCTCCCACTTGATTTTCTTGAAAATCTCTTCCCAACGTAGGAATATTGTCTTGGTCCTGATGTTCGCCTCTGTGTCTCCAAAGGTTGGAGGATGAGAGAAAACCTCCTTGGTGGATGTCTTGATGACGGGCATCAGTTTTGGAGCAACGTCCAGTTTTTTTGAGACCATTAGGGAAGAGCCTTCTCCTACCTCTGGTTCCTTTAGCTTAGGCTCTCTCGGAGATTCCCTGGTGGTAGGTTTCTTTGGAGGCATTGTCCCTATAACCAAAAACTATCCTTTAGGCATGTATACAGGATAACATTGGATGAAAACATATGAAATGAAGCATAAAACACGCATAGACTGGTACATACATGTAGCTCTTTCTAACTATTGTTTAATGCTCACTGGACCTTGGAAGCTTTCCCCGAATTGCTCATCTTGCTCCTCTAGATGTTCCAAACTCTTTTGCACATAGAATAATCTTGTTTACAATGACTCAAAAGGATTTAACTAGAGAGATCCTACCAGTCGTATCAATCAATTAATTTGAGTGATGGATGAAACTCAAAAGAACCTGTTGTTGAATCTTTGCAAATAAATTCTACATGAGTTGACGGCGGGGGTGCGAAGGGTGATGCACTGTATCGATACATTCAAATGGTCCTTTTTTTTATTCATGCACGAATTAGAAACTAATGCATAATTTTGGAATTAATTAATTCTTTAAATGCTTCGGATCCATCGTATCTTAGAGCTAAAATGTCCCATCACGTCACTTTCTTAGTGGGAAGATTGGGAATCGGTGATATCCTTGTGTATATTCATGTTGGCATCCTCCAGAGAAAACCTCCGACACTGACGAATTTAGTTGTACGATGTTGACATGTCTGAAATGATTCAGGGTGTGTCGTGGGTCTCCGGAGTTAGCAACAACTCAGGAAAAACTCAATCGTATGTCTAACTACTCGGGCAACGATAGGTGGAAAAAGAGGGCAAGTGGTTTGGCCATATATCTCAGTCAGAGTCAGGTATTTCGACAAGAGACGTGTATTAAAATAAACCTAGGATTGCCGAGGCCGAAAGCTGTCGGGGTCGAAGATTGGGGATTGACTTATCACGGTCTCTACAGGCTATCCTTCTAAAATCCCGTCGATGTCGAAAGTTATCAGGGATCGGATTTCAGAGATAGTTTTGTCACATAGTTCCCTTGTCAGTTATCATCCTTGAAAATTCCCCGATACCAAAACGTTTCGGAAGTCAGCAATTGGCAATATCTTTCTTTTATTCATGCAATGCCTACTCTTTTCACTCCTTACCGACGCCGAAGGCAATCGGTTGTCGGTGATATCCTTGCGTGATGCTTGTTGCAAAAGAGCATCTTTCATTTTTCGACGCCAATGAAGATCGACACTCGGTGACCTTGGTTCTCTCGAGTGATTTATTTCGCGCTCAATCCTTCTCGATGTTGAATTCCTTAATTTAGATGTTAATCTTTTAAGTTATTGGTTTTCGCATTCTCGAGCAAACTTTGAAAGACTTAAATGGAAAACAAAATGATAAGAAAAGGTAACATTTTTCATACTAAAGTAGAATTAGACAGTGAAAATGATCTAGTGGTACCCAAAAAGTAAAATTTGACATAAGCATTTTAGGGTTTGTTGAGTGCTCAACATAATTTAAACAAACTGGCTTCAGAATATTTCGATTCTGTAGCTAGTCTCAAAATAAAAATAAAAATAAAATAAAATAAAAATGAATTTAACTATTATTTCTCGAACATAATCAAATCATAAAAATAAAAAAATAAATATTTACCATTTTAGAAATTTGACAGAGAGGCATCAGATAGGTCTGAATTTATAATGGTATTGAAGTTTGTTGAATTTTTGATGATCACATTCCCACATTGCTTAATTCTCTTGTTATCCCCGTTGCATTTGATCGAATGCGGGCTCTGAGATCGTATTTTTCTCTCGCCTACCATGTTTCTTTATATCAATTTCATTTGAATCAACCTGAATTGGCTCAGGATTAGGGACAATGTTATAACTATAAATTGCACCAAACATGCATACCTGGCATCAGGACATCTAAACTTGTTATCTTTTCCAAGCCATCACTGAACAAGCTCTTTAAAAATCCATTTCTTTGAAGGTGTACATGCCCTGCACTACTACTGTTCATGTACACATGCCTACTGACCCACTACAGCCCGCGTACACTCATATAATATCGCAAAAAGTGGAAAATTGCATAGGATACTAGTTTCTGGTCCATTACTTAACCGTTTGACTACCCATAGCCAGTCACCCCAACCGTTACTATCCCTTTTGGCCTATAAAATAAGGGGTTGGGGTCCCATTGCAAGAAGGGGAAGCACGAGAGCAAAGAAACTCTGCCCATTTTATCAATCCCCCTTTGCCACAATTGTAAAGCCCTTACCATTTCCCTAAGAGAGAATTGAAGAGGAGAAGAAGACATGGAAGTAGTTGGTGCATGGTGATGAGGAGCCCAAGACCAAGTTCGAGGAGCAATGTCGGTCTCATGTTGTAAGTGACCTTTTTGTGATATTAATATAAAGAAGTACTTTTTGCGTCCCACCAAATGATGTCTTAAACTTATATGATTTGTTTACATTTCTTGTTTATGATGTCTAACCCACTAATCCATATGTAGAATGCATGTTTGTAGTTTCTTGTTTTTATTTTGATGAATGCAGGTCAGCCTTGGGAGGATATTTCTAGTCAGGAAACAACCAAGCGCAAAGGGATCGACACCAGACGTGGAGTTTAAGGTAGGCCTACCGGATCCCTCTCTCTTTTCTTTTATGTATGATTGTGGGGTGATGTTGGGATAGTGATTAAAAGTAGGAGACTTTAGACGGTTAGCTCTGCCTACACTTTAGACCCTTGGTGTTGTCTGTAGAGGGGTTTTCCCGCTATAGCAAAATTGGCGACCATACTAGGGACGCCTCTAGGGTCTTTGGGGATATTTCTTTTTGGGTGCTTTGAATCAGTGTATTCACTATTTTCAGAGTCTCTGTAAGCTTCTGTGTCTTTAATGGATAATGGTCTTCCATACTAGTACTCCCTTCCTATGTTGGACTATTTTTTTTTCATTTTTTTTGAGGAGTTACAGAGGTGTATGCGGCCTGTAGTGGGCCTGCACACTTGCATACGCGCCTTGCCCATGGACAGCCCGCGTACATACGTTGGTTGTTGAAGTGTCAATAGCGTTCCTATTGAGAAAACTTTTTTAAAAAGAAGAGGTAGTCATCCTCTTCCCTGTCAAGATTCACACTCCTCAGGGGTTTTCTTGATCTAGTACTGGTCTCTGTTATAGCATTCTGTAGCCTAGGTCTGACTTCAGTTTAGCTTTCTTTTGACCAAATATTTCTTGGGTTTGCTTTAAATAGGTTTTTTAGACAAGTTGGTGAATCTACTTTGATCTGTATGCTTGGTATTGTCAGTGACTGCTTGTGATCTGCGATTGGGCTAGAAGCCATTTATTGGTCATGTCTTGTCGTCATTTTCCCCTTTTTTTCTTTGGAAGAAAAGAAAATAATTCATTTTCAAATTTCTTATTTTGAAGCATAAAACAATAAAAAAAATCTATTATTTCTTTGTTTGGTAAATTAGTTTAAGTTAAGTTGCTTCATTTACCAAGGAAAAAGAAAGTTTTCTTAAGTTCTTTACTTGAATGCTTAAGGACATTAAGTATCTCATAGTCGAGTGAAATCTTGTTTTGAGTTTTTCTTTTCAAATATCTGAGAAAAATAGTTATGAAAAGTTCGGTGAAAGAGTTTCAATTGGAAAATATTTGTTTGTGAAGAAAGAAGTATTTTTGTTTCCAGTATCATCTTATGCTCTTCTCTTTCGTCTCTTAAAGAACATCATTGGTTTCACTTTCGTTCCTTTTGACTTAAGAGAGCCACTAAAATTAACACCTGATTAAAATTTGTTAGACTTTGTGTTTGAAGGGTTCATCAATTCAGTCTAGGTTAGAGCCTTGATTTAGGATTGGAGAGGAAACTCTTCAAGGCTACAAAAACAAACCTAAGAGTCTGAGCTAGGGAGTGCTTGAAAGTGCAGTAACCGTGAAAGTTATCCGGGACCCCCCTCTAACACAGGGGCTAAACACGAGGTCTCGTGCAGAAAGGTAGCTGAGATAACCCCTCCAAATCTGAACCAAGCATAGCGGGGAACACATATAGAGGGATTATCTTGGGATTTTGTTGATCTCATTTTCCACGGATATTTTTGGGTCTCGAATCCGTTCGAGGTCCTCATTCGTCTTCTAGAACACTTTTTTTTTATACCCTTGATAGGTTTCAGGCTTGATACCCTACTCATTGCGGTCCACCCACTGTTGACTGTACCCACCTGGTGACTATTCGTGGGCTGGCAACCTAGTTGCCTTTATCTTAGTGAATTACACAGGTGACTGCGGGTGTATACTGCGGTACCTAGGGCAGACATCGGGCCACACTTTTAAGAGTATACCCAAAAGTTGCTTTCGTATTCGATTTTCCCTTGCACTGGTAAGTTTCTCTAGTGTTGGTTGTTGTAACTGTTCTTCCAACTAGCTAGTGATCTACTTGTCTTACCTCATAGGAATTGTTTCTAGTGTGTGCTGGTTTTTTAAACAATTATAGAAATCCCTAGCGTGTCTTTGATATTCTCACGCAGTGGAGCATCGGGAGTTCCACTGATTGCGAAGGATTTTGGGCCTGTCGCCAATTGATCTTGAGCCATGCCTACCACCGCTAAGACGAAAACTAGACCAGCAAGGGTATTTTGAGGCGACCGAGTTACAGGAAACTGTGCCCAACTCATCTCCGAGAGGATAACATTTGATTCTGAAGGAACCAATCATTTTTTACCTTGGAGTGCAAGCTCTTGGTCCGGATAACCCTACAATCATTGATCTATCGGTGCCCAACATTATACAGGTTCAACCTTACGAGCGTTAGGTAGTGTCACAAGCAGCGTTGGAAACAAATGTTGCTACTTCTTCAGGGATTACTCATGTTCCCTCTACGACTGTCACTACATGGGGTGTTTCTCCTTCTAACCAACCGTCATTGGTCTGGACCACTATGGTCTCGAATGCCTCTACCTCGAGCAATGGTCTGATTCCATCTATGGCGCTGATCACTGCTCCGTTCACCCAGAGTGTGACAGGCCCTTCATTCTCATACAGGATGCCTGGCTTCGATATGAGCACTATCCTTTCCCACTCCACTCTACAAATGTTAGGTCTCAGGGCAGGGAGCTCCAACTCTCCTATGCAAGGATCCATGGGGGGCACTTCATCTCCCTATAACTCTTTCCCTTACGAAGGGGGTCATATACCTCCTTCGTCCCCTCCGCCCGGCGGTTCTCACCAGAACTCCATCGGGTCGAACGTAAACTATAGTTCATTTGGAGTAGGTAGGTTCAACACCGTTCTCTTTGTTCGACACGTTTGGTAACAACGTATTCTCGTCAGCTATCGTCTCGGCCGGGGGATACCCTAGTTATGGACAACAAAATCCTATGTAGTGTACTATTCTTGCATAGGGGGAAAACTTAGGAATTCCTTTCTCACAAGGACCTTGAATCCATGGCAGGGATCAGTTTCCTTGTCAGGGATTCCCACTGGGGGAAACCCCTTCCATAGCCAATGGAACCTCGAGAAAGGCTCAACACCTATTCCCGTCGGATCGGTAGGGGGCAACCTTTCCCAAAATACTTGGAATGTGATGCAAGCCCAGCCCTTTACGTCCTATTACGGGAGTCAATCGATGACGTATCAACAAGCGCAGAATCCATATAATGGTCATGGACATGGTTATTTCCAGAACCCTAGCCAACAACCTAACTTTTTCTGGCAACCTGGTGCTAGTCAAACTCTAGGCTCCTCTTTCCCTGGTTATAATAAACAACCCAAATTACCATTTCTGGCAACACTGCACTTGCCAGACTTGACAAGGTTATTAAATGACCCCATCGGACATCCCAAAGTTCAAGGCCAAGCCTAACGAAGATCCAAGCGATCATGTGACTACCTTCCATTTATGGTGCTCATCCAATTCTTTGAGAGACGACTCCGTCCAGTTGCATTTGTTTCAACGCACTCTCATTGGGAGTGCGACGAAATGGTACATCGATATCAACCGTTCAATATACTCTTCCTTCGACGAATTGGCAATGGATTTCTTAAACCATTTCCAATTACCTGTGAGATACGATGTCGGCACCGAATTGTTGGCCAACTTTGTGTAGACAAAAGTGGACCATATATCATATCACATCTAAGAATGGATATGCCAGAAGAGTTTGATAAAATTTCTATTCCCACCAGCATTCCTGCTTGAGTGGTTCCTTAAGTATTTGGTACCCCAATTATCTAAATATGTCGCAACCTCGAGGGTCTTTTCAGAGGAAGAAGTGATAATGAGAGCCCAACAGCTAGAACTGATTTACTCTCATTCTGGTTTACTTTACGAAGCTTTACCAGATGCACCACAGTCGATACTTGACAACACCAGACAGAGATCTGAACAACATGACGATGGTATTGTAGGTTCAGCACAAACGAATCCCGTTGATCATCTATGGAATCAATTGCAGCAATTATCAATACAGCAGACAACAACCAGCTAGACCATTGGTTCAACTGCTCCCCCTACTCAAATGTCAGATGTACACAGTGTGAAATCAACAAACCCGAAGGCCACCCAACAACCTGACAGAAATATGAAACAGCGAAAGAAGGGTAAGGGGGATAAGAAACCTACCAATAATGTTGGCGAGGGAAACACTTGAAAGAAGAAGTCGAAGTATCCCTGTAATCTTTGCAAGGAAGACCATCCGACTCACCAGTGCCCTTGGCTTCCAGAGGCCCAACAGTTATTGTCACAGCAACAGTCTTTCATGCTAACGAATCCATTTCTGCATGGGAAAAATTTAGCTCAAGCCTCTTCAAGCGCAGAAGAGTCCAGTCAAGGGCCCCCTCCGTCTTCGAGTAATCCTTTGTCCACGAATGTGTACATGATGAAAGGTAGCATTGACATAGTGACTAGGACACACGACTACGGAATGCTAAACACCTCTGAGAAGGGTAAAGAACCCGAAAACCCATCTCTTCCTCTTCAGATTGAGAACACATTGGGAGAAACAACAATATGCATCCCCAAAGGTGCGTTCAAGAAAGATTCCCACAACCCAAATGCAAGGGACACCTAGAACTACTCTGTGGTGGAGGATTTGTCACAAACGCCTTATGCAATGTCGGCTTTGGAAGTCCTCCAGCCTCTAGAGCTGCCCTTCCCAGAGAAAGGATCTGTTAGTTGCCTTAGGATCTACTAAGACTTGTAATCCAAGAACGATCATGCTTGATATGACCGACTTAAAACCTTGTCTTCCTTACCACGTGGTGTTTCAGATAGTAGTTGCTTACACCACAAAAACTTTTACTCGGAACATTTTCCACATGGTGGTGGATGAGGGTGCCTCAACATGCATGATTTATTTGGTGTGTTGGAAGGCCATTGGCCAACCCGTTTTGTCTCCATCACCTACTCTTCTTACCGCTTTCAACGGTCATTAGTTCCGACCACATGGAATCATCCCCTCTTTCCCCGTGCAGTTAGGGGAGAAGACTATGTGCATCGAGTTTGAAGTGGTCGATGTGTCTCTCGACTACAATCTCTTGTTAGGAAGGAGTTGGACCTACACTATGCAAGTAGTGGTCACGACAATTTTCAGGGTCTTATTGTTTCCACACGAGGGTTGGATCGTGACCATTGATCAGTTATCCTTATCCTATCCTGACCCTTCATCGTGGGTATCCTCAATCCTGATGATTGATAACCCTCATCCCAACATCATCAATGTAGGGGTTGGTTTGTGCCCACCTTTGATGGGTACCTTGGATTACCCGCCTCCAACCGGAAATGTCCATTTCATGTCGGGTGTCCCCGACCAGCGTAGGGACAAAATCTTTCAAATCTCATCGTTTGGCATGACTTACTTTAACGATCTGTGGACTCTTCCTTCCCCATCAGCCACGATGGAAGGGACAAGGCACCATGACATGGCCATGCCTTTGTCTGCGACAGAAGTTGCGTACTCTATAGTTCAGCAAACTTCCGTCGACCTTGATCCGACTCCCGCACAGAAGTTGAATCTGGTTCTCAAGCCTACATGGGCTCAAGGTTCCCTCATCGATACTGATTCTTTAGAATTATTCTTGCCCTCAAACGAGGTGATTATTGAGACAATGACTAGTCCGAACAGACCCTGGGATGATCTTCATCACAGATCTTACTTCCTCCTAGAGTTAAGAATAATTGAAGCAGGTGAATTCACTCTGACTATGATTGGAGATAAGGCTTGTCTTATCAACCCTTTGGCTACACACGTTGTTTACAGTGAAGGAAATATGTCAACCATTGCTCAAACGATACCTATCGATATCTCCAGAATCCCTGGCATCGTGGAGAATATCTTCATCGAAGTGGATTTCTCCCCCGAGGAGATTCAAATCTACACATATTTATTTAAAGAATTCCACAACATGTTTTCCTGGTCTTATGAGGAAATGCCAGGCATATATCCAAGAATCATTGAACACAAAATCATGACATATCTTGATGCTAAGTCAGTCTGACAGAAGCTTCATCCAGTCAATCCTAGGAAAGCAGCAGTTATTAAGACTGAAGTAGAGAAACTACTCCAAGCTAGTTTCATCTACCTCGTCCAATTGACTCAATGGGTGTCAAATCCCATTCCGGTCAACAAAAAACAAGGTACAACTCACGTATGTACGAACTTCCATGATTTGAACAAGGCTTGTCCAAAGGATAATTTTCCCTCGCCATTTATTGACTAGATAGTCGATGAATGCGCAGGTTGCAAGGCCTTTTCTTTCATGGATGGTTTTTCAGGATACAATCAGATACAGATCAAGCCTGAAGACCAACACAAAACTGCATTCATTTTTCTGTGGAGTACATTCTCTTATCGGAAGATTCCTTTTGGTCTGAAAAATGTTGGAGCTACGTTTCAACGGACCATGTCATTTTCTTTCCACGACCTCAAACACATAATTGAGGCTTACCTCGATGATTTAGTGTCACGATCTCGCAAGAGAGTTCATCCCACACACCTCTGACTTATCTTTGAGCGATGTCGCTACTACCGGATCCGCTTGAATCCAAACAAATGCATTTTTTACGTCACATCAGGTCATCTACTTGGTTTCATAGTTTCGACAAAATGGATCATGGTCAATCCTCTAAAGGTTGAGGTGATAGTTCAGTTGCCTCCCCCGTGCACAATCCCTTAGCTTCAGAGTTTACAGGGAAAAGCAAAATTTGTACGGCGTTTCATCGCAAACTATGTCGAGATCACAAAGGGTTTCATGTGTTTATTGAGGAAGGACGTTCATTTCCATTGGGACAAAGCCACTTAGTTCTCTTTTGAAGCATTGAAATGCACCCTCACATCTACACCTCTGCTTCGACCACCTAATTATAATAAAGATTTCTTATTGTACTTGGTCGCTGCGGAGTCGACCATCGGTATGGTCTTGTTTCAGGAGGATGATTTGATCTTAGAATATGTGATTTATTACCTAAGCCAAGGCTTGGTTGGATTGGAACTCAATTATTCCCACATTGAAAAACTTGCATTGGCAGCAGTTCATGTTGTCCAACGGTTCCTTCATTACATCTCGTTTTGCAAGACCACCGTCATTGTCGTTGTGAATCCATTTCAATATGTGTTGACACGACGTGTGATCAGCAAAAAGATCAGTAGATGGATAGTTATCCTCCAGGAATTCGACTTGGATTTTGTTTCGGTGAAGTCCAAGAAATCATTGGTCTTTGCAGAACTCATCTCGGAACTTCCGATCGAATCAGGAGATGTTATCCCTGAGGAGTCGCCTATAAAAGGAGACATGTTTTTTATCGCATCTTCAAACCCCTGGTATGGAGATATACTAGTCTATCTCCAGACTTTGAAGTGCCCTACCTCTGCTTCTCATGATGAGTGTCATCGTATATGCCATCAGGCCAAAAACTATCTCATTCTCAAGGACACTCTGTATCATCGAGGTGTAGATTGCATCCTTCTCTGATGTCTCACCCATGAAGAAGCGAAAATCATGCTTAACGATTGCCACACTGGAGCATGTGGCGGTCATTTTTCTGGGTTGGAAACATCCCAAAATATTCTACAAGATGGTTACTTTTGGACGACATTAATCAAAGATTGTGTTGAATCGATCAAGAAGTGCCACCTATGTCAGATCTTCTCTCGAAAGATGAGGGCACACCCCGCTCCCATGTTTCCCGTCATTGCAGTTGGTCCCTTCGCCAAGTGGGGGATTGATTATGCTACATGAAGCCCTCCTTCTGCAAGGGGGTACCCTTATATTGTCGTAGCAATAGACTACTTCAAAAAGTGGGTTGAAGATATGCCAATGTTTAAATATGATGGTGAGACCGCAACTCTCTTTTTGTTCAACTAGATAATAACAAGATTCAGTGTCCCGAGAGAGATTTTCACTTACCATGGCAGTCACTTTCAGAACAAAATGTTGTTTGAGTTAACATCAAATATTGGGTTGAGGAAATAACATTCATCACCCTACTACCCACAAGCAAATGGTCAAGTGGAAGCTGTGAATAAATCCCTTAAGTCTATCTTACAGCGAACGATCGATTCAGCCAGGTCAAATTGGCTTTTGATGTTGTATTCGGCATTATGGGCCTACCGAACGTCTATTAAGACTGCAACCAGTTTCTCACCTTTTCAACTCATTTATGGGCTAGAAGCAGTCTTTCCTATAGAGTGTCATATCCCCTCTCTAAAGTTGGCAGTACAGTTATTGCCAGACACTTCACCGCTTGAAGAGCATTTATTATATCTTGAGCAGCTTGATGAGCAGCAATGGGTTGCACCCTTGGCTAATGAGGCTCACAAACAAAAATTCAAGTGCTAATATGATCGGTCCATCCATCCTCGGTTTTTCTATGAAGACGACCTTGTCCTAGTCTATGACCAGGATAAGGACCCCCCTGGGGGCAGGCAAGTTCAAACCCATGTGATTCAGACCTTTCATCATGAAGGAGGTTCTAAAGAACGGTTCTTATCATCTATTGGAATTTGAGGTAAATGCTTTGGTGGAGCCTAGAAATGGGCTCTACCTCAAGTAGTATTACTCGTAGGTGGGTTGCCTTGGATGACTTCTTGTAACATATGTATAGTCTTGTACATTCTCTTTTTAGTTTTCGTCTTTTTGTTTTATGGACGTGTCATTTTTTATGTCATATTTTTCACTGTGGCAGATGTAAAGTGAATCAAAGGTGTTCATTGGGTTCACGGACGGTGCTAGCCAGCACCCTTGGAGGCTTGCTTCCGCAGCTTGGGTGATTTTCACACCTCAGGGCCAGTTGCTATCTTCAGGAGGTATCTGTTTAGGTGACGCCACAAACAATGTCTCTGAATACATCGCAGTCTTAGAGTTGCTTCATGATGCTTTATCGCATGGTATATCTCACCTCTAGGTCTACTGAGATGTTCAGTTGGTTGTGTCTCAGATAAATGGGGTTTACTGCGTTTATGATCCTACACTACACCGACGATTCCTTAGGTTACGTCTCTTAGAATAAAGTTTTGATTACATTACGTATATCCACGTTCCTAGGAGATTGAATCAAACCACATATACTCTAGCTAATCCTGTATTACATTGGCATATTGCACACACATGCACATGTAAATACATTTGTAAAATAGATGTAATCCATAAGACATAAAAAGATCAAAAATATCCATATATATATCAAAAAATATCAGAGTACATGGGTGGGTGCAAGCGCCTCAAAAATATGTCCAGTCAAAGTCACGTGGCTTATACCCTCAATAATATACAAATGGTGCTCTCGACACATAAGTAGTCTAGCCTAGCTAAGGGCGGGGCCTGTTGGCCCTGCCATAGTGAACAACAACGTTTGCCAAATGTCGAAAGAGCTGGACCCAGGGTCGTGGCACCCCAACTATGTAAAGTTGCATTGACGGTGGGAGATCCTCGATCTCCACCATAGGGACAGTATGAGTGAGTGTGGTAAGGTTCCGCTCTACCCGTCTCAATACTCTCTCAGCCTCTCTGGTTGGAGGCCCCCCTGCTATTGTTGTTGGTCTAGCAGCTCCAGTTGGTCCTACCTCTGGTCAAGGACGTCGCCTAGTCCTTGAGAAGTCTGTTGGATGCATTGGTCCCACATCTATACATAACGTATGTGTAAGTTTCATATACTCTGTTATAAAAAAACAATGATATATATAAAAATACATAAAAATTAAATAACTTTGAAAATAAAACTTACCCATCTCTCCACGCTCTGCTTCGAGAGGTACATGCATGTTAGGATCTCTAGAAAAATTTATCCTGGCATAGGGGTAGTCCTCTATTGCTAGAATCTGTCATGACCACCAGTCAAAAAAATTGTCATCAAAGGCCTCGATGGTCCTCCCTCCCCCCTCTCGCGGAAACAATGCTGCCCATTTTCATAGCGCTGGGAGAGAGGCCTCGTGCCCTCATATAGTCTCTCGAGGACTAAGACTGGGTACCCTCTAGAAGAAAAAGGAGCACCAAATAGTCCCAAACCCAAAGTTATGGTGCTCCCGTATCCCACACTTTGTTAGTTGTCTCTTCATGCAATCCAACATGGTGGTACTGTAGTCAAAAATTTGTGCATTTAAGCATTGTACCGCACAATGCATGTGTGCCCAGAAGGCCTGATGTAAAGTTGTGGATGTAGTGATCTGCCCAATAAGTAGAACTATCACTTTGATTGATAGGTTTCTGATCGTATGTATAGGCACCTGAGAACCTAATTTCTCAGTACCAGCCTCACAATGGAGTCCAATCAACTCCTCAATGTTGTGCAGCCCGGAGGGGAAAGTGCGCAAGTTGATTGGATCCCCTCTCCTCGAGAGACCAGTCAGGACGTAAATGTCCTCACTCGTTGGATTCAACGACTGCCCCTCGAGCATGAATGCCTCTGCATCAGGATGCTAGTAATTTATCAATGCATTTAGCAACCTGGGTTGTGCCCTCATAAACGGACACTGGAAGAACTTTAACAACCCGCATTGTGACAAAACAACGATAGAAGTAGGGTCCTCGGAGACCAAAAAATCAATGTCCTCATTCTCCTTCTCTCTCCAATGCACATACATCCTACAAAAACAAATCAATGGAGAGTTAACTTTTGCATTTTCATTTTTTTCCACTTATTGAAGGGTGTACGCAGGCTGTCTTGGGTATAGTCGCATGTACACACGGGTAGCTTATCTTCTACCCACATATACACATGGGTTGTGCTTTGACAACCCACATACACGCAGGTCCGACCTCTTTAAAGGTCAGTGCCCCCTAAAAAAACAAAAATAAACGTAAAAATGAAAGATGGAAATGCAAGAGAGGTTAGTATGTACTTACTTGGTCCAAACGAAAGTTCGTTTCATCCACTGAAGCTCCCGGAATCAACTATTTTGGCAAAGGGGTGTTTTTTGAATTTTGGTCAATTCTCAATTTACAATGGTGATAATGAGCTGCGAGCTTTCTATTTATAGACTTTTTTGGCCCTTTTTGTCATTTTTTGGACCCTTTTGCCATTTTTTCTAGCTTCAAAATCATATACTATGGTTCTTGAGTTTCTCAAGGGATGTTACGATAAGTGCTACTTTGGGTATTGAGAATTTTTTTTAGAGTTGGGTCAGTTTTAAATGTCTTTTGGTAAAAAGTCATTTTTCCAACTTTGTGCAAGTAAGATAGGATTCCGCCTCCACTTGTTGCACCTTGTTGTATTTTTTTCTTTGCCATAGGATTGATCCCACTAAATTGCGACACTGAACCCTCACTCTTGCTCTAGAAGTGTCGTAATTTAGTGGTAGAGCCTACCTTCACATGGATGCCCTAGGTAGATCCTGGTTTCATTTTGGTGTCCTTGCCGTCACTAATGACTATAGGCTCGGGAGTCCTTATTAGTTTTTCCTGATTACGAGTGTGAGCCTCATTCACATGATTCAATATCACTCTTGACCTCACCCTAGGGACTGCTAAAACACAACGGGTCTTCTTTTAAGCCCTTTTCAGACCCTCTAAACATGAAAAGATTATCGAGCGATCTTGTTGCCCTTCACGCTTGCTAAATTGAAATTTGAAGGCACGTTTGTCCGGTGGTAGTTTACCCCTTTTTCGGTCTGGATGGTCAAAAGTGCTAACAAAGGTATACTCTAGGAACCTCGATTCTCTAGAAGAGTACTCTCAGGTATAATTTTACCCCTTTTTCGGGCTTGAGGGACTAAATCTACGAAAAAGGAACCCCCACGGAGTCCATAGTTAAGCTCTTTTCAGACTCCCTAAAATTGAAAAGATAGTTGAGTGACCTTGTTTCCTCACACTCGTTAAATTGGTCCAGAAGAACATCCCTTACGAAGTCCATAGTTAATATATTTTCAAACTCCTTAAATATGAAAATATTGTCGAGTGATATTGTCTTTGTCACACTCGTTAAAATTA
>JASDQU010307147.1:139850-155463 GCA_032191745.1 Picea mariana
TTCTTCTGTTTATGATTTCGTAGGAAATGCTCAGTTTTGAGTTAGTCATCAGAATTCAAATTCTTAGAATAGGTGTGTGCTTTATTTTTAGGATAGCATTCGAATAAAAGACTAGACGCTTGCCTGCACATACTGTGTATCAGCTCGAAGTATACTAGCCCTGGTTTAACAATTTAGTGATTCAGTACACTTAAAAGCTACAATTTAGCAGCCTAACAGTATGTCTCTGACACTCGATCCTCCTTTGTAATGTAGCATTATTTATTCTTTTTCAAGCTTCCCAAAATTATTGAAAAAGACAAAAAAAATCAAATATACCCCAAAAAGAGGAAGGAAAAAGTGTTTTCTTTTTGTTGACATCACAATGAGTCGCCCTTGGACAAACCACATCCTTTTGTTTGTTTGTCAAGCCCTAAGATTCAATATGACCTTAGGAAGATGTTATCACTACATAGAGTTGTGTCCTCCTCAATTTGGTTACCCTTCCAAACATATGGAGAGTTTTCTTTGCCTCCTGCATCGGGAACTTATGTCAATGCCATGCCGCCCGAGTCTCATATTTTGTCGTTCTTTCGTCCAAGGTAAGTTTTACTAAAGTTGAGTCAGCCCTTCTACAGTTTGTCTTTTGTCCCCATGACTGACCACCATGAAAGACCAATCAAGTCCTTGCTCAAAATCAATGAAGCTCTATGCCTAATCATCAAGATCCTTTTATATGTTCCCGACAAGCCGTCTAAGACCTCTGGGTAGTGAAGTCATACACTCATACTACACTCCTACCTGAGTTTTGAATATTTTGAAGTTGTTGCTTGAGCTCTGAAGACCTCATCTCCATCCATCGGGCGTCATTGGCTTCTTAAAGATGGATACTATACATATATATATTTTTATTTTTGAGATGTAGATCCGATGTGTACTCCTCGCGGCTACACTTTATATAGTTATATGACATGGATCTGCAGTGTATTTGATTGGCAGCCATGATTTTATTTCATCCCGAGCATAGTTATGCCCGCCTCGGTGAGACAAATTGTTATTTTGCATATGGCACCTCCTGAACTCTGGTCCTTGGGATCACTCACTTCATACATTGGTGAATATTTGTAATGTATTTCGGCCATCAGATGCTCCTCTAATCTCACACATTAGGGGGCATCTGTTATAACCCTAAATTGCACTAGACATGCATACCTAACATCAGGCCATCTAAACTTGCTATCTTTTCCAAGCCATCACTGAACAAGCTCTTCAAAAAACCATTGCTTTGAAGGTGTATGCGCCCTGCACCACTATTGCTCGTGTACACACGCCTGTTGACCCACTACAACCCGCGTACACTCATAGAATATAGTGAAAAGTGGAAAATTTCATAGGATACTGGTTTTCGGGTCGTTACTTAACCGTTTGACTACCCATAGCCAGTCACCCCAACCGTTACTATCCCTTTTGGCCTATAAAAGAAGGGGTTAGGGTCCCATTGCAAGAAGGGAAAGAACGAGAGCAAAGAAACTCTGCCCATTTTATCAATCCCCCTTTTCCCCAATTTCAAAACCCTTACCATTTCCCTAAGAGAGAATTGAAGAGGAGAAGAAGACATGGAAGCATTTGGTGCATGGTGATGAGGATCCCAGGACCAAGTTCGGGGAGAAGTGTCGGTCTCATGTTGTAAGTGACCTTTTTGTGAGATTAATATAAAGAAGTATTTTTTTCGTCCCGCCAAATGATGTCTTAAACTTATATGATTTGTTTACATTTCTTGTTTATGATGTCTAACCCACTAATCCATATGTATAATGCATGCTTGTAGTTTCTTGTTTGTCTTTTGATGAATGCAGATCAGCCTTGGGAGGAGATTTGCAGTTAGGAAACAACCAAGCGCAAAGGGATAGACACCGGATGTAGAGTTTAAGGTAGGCCTACCGGATCCCTCACTCTTCTCTTTTATGTATGATTGTGGGGTAATGTTGGGATAGTGATTAAAAGTAGGAGACTTTAGACGGTTAGATATGCCTACACTTTAGACCCTTGGTGTAGTTCGTACAAGGATTTTCCCGCTATAGCAGATAGTAAGGATTTTATCCTTTAGATCATCCAAAACCTCTTCTAAAGATTTCCTGGGAATAAAATCACATCTCGGTTTCTTGCCTTTGGATGGATTATGGAGAACAACAGGGGTTTCTACTATAGACGCAAGGATTTTTGACAGACTGACATGTAGGTTTTCCATAGAGAGGATTGATCGACAGGGACTGGGAGACTCATCGAAATGTAGAGGTAAGTCTATTACATTTTTAGGTAGGGTAAACCCATTTCTATACAAGAAAGTTTCCCAACTATCCCCAGCTTTAGACAAATGTGAAATCAAGAAAAATCGAATGAGGTCGTGATGGAAAAGGCTTGACTGTGCATTTAGGTTTTGTCTTTGGTAGAACTTGGCCATTTTCTACAAGCTTTCAAATCCACAGAGAGGAAAGGGGATATAGAATTCCTCAAACGAAACATATTTTACTGATAAATTACTATTCAGAAAATCAAGCATACCTCTGAAATAGGTTTGTTTCTGAAGAAACTGCTCGCGTGGAAGGTAAAAGACCCCGTTTAGGAAATGGGTTTTTAACGGGTTTGCCAAATTCGTAACCGTTTGCTTAGAATTCATGCTGGAAAACCATGTCTTTGTTATACAATTACGGGTTATGTAAAACCTCAGGGCCATTCGGCTCTGCACTACTATAGGAGCCATGGTTTCAAAGGTAAACCAGGAGGCAAAGCATTAATGAAAACCACTTTGTCAAGTGACTTCCAAAACCAAAAATGAAAACTTGCCAAGCAATGAATGCATGCATGTGCTAGCAGGACTAAAGAGTAATGTTTGAAGGTATAACTGTCATTCCTGTACCAGGACGATGAGACTCTGATATGATTGCAAGCGATAGGATTCAAATTATGAAAATACACCAAAGTTTTGTTTGATGCATGCTCATAAATATGGCAATGTGAAAATCAAAGTATTCAAAGCATAGAATGCCTAAGGCATAACCCCAAGGTTGATAACTCATGCGCTATGGTAAGGGATCAACCAATAATATGATAAGTTTACAATCTTTAAAGGTTCTTGGAAATATTAGATGCCCTTAGGTGTTATCCAATTTATAAAAAGGAAAATCCACAAACTGTATGATGCCCTCAAACCAAAGCTTGTTCTAATTTCATGTTTACAATCATGAAATTGAACAAGAGAAATGATAGATTAAAATAGTGAACTCATACACAACTAATCGAATGAATCTTTTCAAAAAAAAAAGATGATAGAAATATTTGCAAGGAGAAGAGGCAGCTATAGAAAAATTTATCCCATGAAGATGACACTTTACAATGATAAAATTGACATGAATATTTGGATGCCAACAATGGTGACACACTGGCCTGCGTCGCTTTGATGAACAGGTACCTGCACACATGAAAACCAAATACCTGACGTGAACAATATCTGATGATAAAGAACATATGACAATTATTTGATAAAATTTGAACATGAGCATGTGTACCTGAACGTGATGTGAGAAAAATTCTCCTTTGGGGCCAAGTTTAGATGATGGCCCAGGAATGTGAATGTGTAGATGGTGGGACCAGGATCTCGTGGTTGAGAATGGATCAGAAAATGGGGGCTCTGGGCTCTTGTAACTGAGTGTGGAATTTTGGAGAAAGGGACTATATATGGCTGGTGGACCCACAATGCCACCTCATTTGTACCCACCACTATAGTTGAATTGACGAGAGTATTCTGAGGAGATTTGGAGATTACAGGAGCACGAGTCGACTGATCTAGGAGTAGTGAGAGACAGATTAGTGGTCATATCCTCACGCATCATGTGAAATTTTTAGAATGTAGGTAGGGGGTGTACGGAGGGCCGTACAAGGGTGGTTTTAGGTAGGGGCCCACCAGTGCACAGGAAAAGGAGGAATACCCACGCACATATGCGCGGGTATAATTCCTTTTCCCGTGCATAGTCTGTGATTGTTCTTGATACATCCATGCATGTGGGCGTGGGGGGGGAAATACAGGCACACATAAGATGCACACTTATTTGATTGACATTTGCGCACTGTGCACAGTTGTTTCTCAAACAATTGTGAATCAGTGCATAGTTGTACAAAGAACAGGTGTGCACCTGTCTTGGTGACAGTTGTGCACGTGATGTGCAGTTGTTTCTTAGACAGATGCGCATTAGTGTGCAACTGTGCAAATAAATGCGTGGACATGTGCGCACCTGTATGGGTGAAATTCGCGCACTGGAGACAAGGCTAAGGGGTTTGAAATTTTGAATTTGTTTATGCTTTTTATGGCTGAGGAGGCTGATCAAGTGTTTCTTTGTGGATGCAGGTGATCAACATACTCCAGATACTACGATGCCCCTGCACTGGAGAGAGAGGGATTGGGACCATCTACGAGAGGCAGTGAGAGATAATCTAGGTGTGCAGAGACACTTGGCATCCTACGGGTTGCTCAAGTTCTTTGACTGCCCACTAATACGGTCATAGGACTTACTGCTTCCGTATCTGATTTTTATGTGGAGCATTGATCTGCAATGCTTCATCGTGAGACAATAGCAATTGACATGATCGACTATCAAAGATGTATACTTTCTAATGAGGCTCTCATTCTGTGGGATGGCCCTTCCTATGGATCCCCAACTGTCGGGGGACGAGTGAGTAGGTGACTTGGTGGCTCGCCATTACATAGGGTTGCACCTGATGTCGGGTTCGTTCATCCGGATCGAGGATATTGAGGATCTCCTGATATAGTGCATTGTCGCTATGGTGGTGAGGATATATGGATCCTTAGGGACTTAGTGGATCACTAGATCTCAGATGCGGATCTTTGAGAGGGTCCTTTATGGGGACCTTTTTTCCTGGGGGATGATGTTGCACACCAGAATGTTGGGGAAAGTTAACCGGCGTTGGAGATCCGACTCTAGGGAATTTTCCTTTGGGTCGATTCTCATAGCCTAGTTTCTAGAGAGGGTGCCTCTATTCTTCCCTAGGATTCAACTGGAGCTTACGAAGCCACGAGAGTCACGATTGATGTGGTGGGCCCATGTGTTGGCTCGACATGGGGGTGGAGAGGGTGGCCATTACTTCATGACCATGGTGGCACGCGTGTGGTGACAAATTCCACAGGTGATACTGAGGTATCCATACGCTGGTATGGACTACCAGCATGACCCTGACATGATGTTGCCTCCTTGGGAGGACTGGGATCAAAGAGGTATGTCTTTGTATTTATGCTTTGTGATTTTGATAGCTATCATTTGATTATATATGTATATATGGATCATGACACTATATTTGGTGTTTTTTTGTAGATGTGGGACCTTGAGGCCGAGAGGTAGAGATGGTCGGGGAGCCGACTCACTGGGGACCAATGCGACCGCTGCTTGCAGAGCCATGGGTGGAACAGAGGCAAAGACAAGATGATGTTGGTGTTGGACCAGCACATAAGCTGTAGGCATAGGTCGGAGCAATGGTAGAGGACCTGTGTCATTGTTTCGAGTAGGTGTTACAGGGTGTGCATGAGGCCATGTGGGCCCATATCCAGGATGAGGGGGTCCTAGAGCAATGCGTGGGTGTACCTGTGGACTAGCGGACGCTGATCCATCGGGCAGCTGTTGCGGGGGTAGCAATGAATAGAAGGCTACCCCCTCGACCTGGAGGGCCCCATCTGGTGGGTTGCCTCCAGCTGATAAAGGACCTGGGGGGGAGCTCTGGGGGCACTGTGAGTGTCAGGTTTATGCATTTAGGTTCTAGATCCCATTTTGTATAGCGTAGTTGGTACCCATTTTGTCCCTATAGGGGTGGGGGGACTCACTGGCCTACGGGCGATGTATATATATTTTGTAAACACTTGATGACACTTTGACAATTTATATATATATATATATATATATGGATATACATTTTTGGATCGTTTATGTCTCCATGTGTTGATGTTTTGATGTTTATGATGTCTTTTCTATATGTTGTGAAAAATGTATGATGTGGATGTATAACATGATGTTTAATGTGATAAATGCCAATCTAACATTAGGTTATCCATGTTATCTGCTATTTGATTAATTGTCTTGGAATGTGTGTAAATGTGATTGAATCAAAGTTATGAGTTAATAGTCTAACTTGCAAGTATTTGCGAAAGAGGCAAGGATCGTGAACATGTTATACATTGTTGAGTTGTAGAATGACAAGTTGGGAATCTAATAGAACGCTAAGGTGAGGAATGTAGAGGTGACTGGCCTCGATGAAGAGATCAATGACGATGTCATATTCAGCTTAGTTGTTGGTGGTCAAGCCCAAACATATGCCACTGGAGTGGAGCAGCACATGTGAGGGGGTATAGAGGGCCCAAGCGGCCGAAGCAAGATTCTGGGTCTAGCGGCTAGCACCATCAACGTAACTAATGTGGTAGTCTGATGGATGATGCATCTATCAATAACACAGATTATAGATCAGACATGAGGAATGGTGGAGGAGAAGAATACTAAAAAATCTACTAATGTGTACAAAGAAAAACCTAAGGTAGAATGGCTACGCTCAGGCATAAAACTTCTTTAAGTACAACCCATTGATGGGTTCTTTGAGAGGGTATCCTTTTGGAGAGGCCAGGATCTATGCGCCCTTGGTGATGCAGTGTTGGACGATGTAGGGTCCATTCCATAATGACTCAAATTTCCCATGGACAAGGGTATCGTGGGCGATATCATAGGATAACATGAGATCTCCTTCATTGAATGAGAGAAGTTTGACATGGCAGTCGAAGGTGGCTTTGGAGAGTGTTTTAGCTGCCTCATTATTTTGTAATGAAGATCGACGATATTCATCCAACGACTCTAAGGTCAGCAGGCACTGCTCCATCGAAGCAGTGTCGGATAATAGCTCAATGGCAGTGCGTAATGTGGGGATTTCGCACTCAACAGATAGGGTGGCTTCGATCCCATGGACTAGGTGGAACGGTGTAAAACCAGTGGCAGTTTTGACTGTCATGCGATAAGACCATAACGCGAAAAATAACATATGATGTCAGTTGGTCTTATGTTTGTTGACAGTATATTGTAGAATAGTTTGGAGGACTTTGTTGACAACCTCAACCTGTCTGTTGGACTAAGGGTAGTATGGGGACGAAAACTCATGGGATAATCCTAACTTTGAGGAGAGTTCCGCAAAGATCTCGTTCTCAAATTGTTTATCATGATCAGGCACTAACTGTAGTGGGATTCTGAATCGTGTAATGGCATGGTTGAAGAAAAATGTGTTTTTGTGTCAGCGGTATTGTTGAAAGTGGGCATGGATTCGGCCCATTTGGTAAAGTAATCTATTGCCACGACAATGTAATTGTGTCCATTACTGGATGGAGGATAGCAAGTCATGAAGTTGATGCCCCATTTGTAGAAGGGGTTGGCAGTGATGACTGGATGTAGAAGAGATGGTGGCACTCGTGCTTTGTTTGCATAAAGATGGAATTTTTCGCATCTCTTGACAGTGTGGATGTAGTCATGAAATAACATGGTCCAGAAGTACCCTACTCGAATGATTTTTTGGGCGGTGGAAATACCCAAGAGGTGACCACCACAAGCGTCACTATGGAAATCATTCAAGACTTCGTCATCTTCTTCTATGGTTAGACATCGACGAAGGATGGTGTCAACTCTGTGTCGATAGAGAACATATCCAATGAGGATATATCGAGGGGCCTGATGGAAAATGCATCGACGATCGTCTCGAGAAAGGTGAGACCCAAAATTCTATGTCCAAAGGCAGATGAGAAGTTCGTCGTACCAAGGGTCATAGGAGGGGATGAAGAAGAGGTGTTCGTTGGGGAAAATCATATTGACAGGGGATGCTTTAGCGTCCGAGGGAAAATTCATCATGAGTTTGGAGAGGTCAAGTGCTTTCTTGATTTTGGGAGTTGAGAAATCTAGGTCATATTCCTGGAGGATAATGATCCATCTAGAAATTTTTCCATTAATTTTCCGTTGACTAAGAAAGTACTGCATGGGGTCGAAATCTTCTATGACCTTGGTAGTTCGAAGCAGGATATAATGGCGCAACTTTTGGACTATGAGGACAACTATAAGAGATAGTTTCTCATCATGATTATATTTCAAGGGTGGCCCTGAAAGAATTTTACTAATGCATTAAATGACATGTTCACGCCCATCATCCCCTAATTGGAAGAGGACTCCTACTGAGACGGTTGAGGCTAACAAGTAGAGGATGTAATCATGATCATAGTCAGGGGGACTAATCAAAGGGGCATTGGATAATGTGGATTTTAAATCATTAAAAGTTGATTGAGCATGTTCATCCCATCAAAAGGGGATATCATGTCACAGTAGGTAGAGAAAACCATGCACGTGAGTGGCGTAGTCTGGGACAAAGCAACGTAGAAAGTTGGCTTTTCCTTGCAAGCTCTGCAGTTGGCGTAAATTGCTAGGTGGTGGAATTTGTGTGATAGCTTGTACCTTGAGGGGGTCCACCGCGATGTCATGTTGGGAGACAATGAACCCAAAGAGGCATCTAGAAATGAAGCAAAATATACAGTTGGGGGGTTCAAGCGGATATTGTACTGACAACATCGTTGAAAAATGATGCATAAGTCATCTAAATGATGAGTTCACTTTTTGGATCGAGCAGTGAGGTCATCCAAATAAGAAAATATGATGCGAGAAAGATCATGGGAAACATAGGTCATGGCTCGTTGAAACATAGTAACTAAATTCTTGAGTCCAAAATGCATGACACAATAAGAAAAGGTACCCCAAGGGGTAGTAAAAGAAGTTTTATATTGATCTGTTGGATGTATTTGGATTTGATTGTAGCTGGAGAACCCATACATAAAGGATAGTGCCTCATGGTTGGAATAAACATCAATAAATTGGTTGATGAAAGGGGTTGGAAAGTTGTCTTTGGGACAAGCATGGTTGAGATCGCGACATTCGGTGCAAACACGGATAGTGCCATGTTTTTTGTTAACAAGGACGAGGTTGGATACCCATGAAGTGTACGCAATGGGGTATATGAACTCGGTAGAGCATAACTTGTCAATTTCGGCTTTGATAGCCAGAGCTTTGGATGGGTGAAGGGGACGTTTCTTTTGACGTACTGGGGTGACATATGGCCAAGTGTCCATTTTATGTTCCACTATAGATGGATCCAGGCTGGGAATCTCTGTATATGACCAGGAAAAAATATTCTAGTATGCCTGAAAGAGAGCTTTGTAAGTTGTGAGTTCTTCAGGGAAGCATGCGGCGCCAATGGTGATTTCTTCTACGATTCCCGGTTTAATGGAAATGTCAATTTTGATAGTGGGGAAGATGTTGGCCATGTTTCCTTCTTCAAAAGCATCTGAGGAAGGGATAGGGTTGTTGAACCAGTCTATATGCCCCGAAGGAATAAAATCCTTGGTTTCGATTGCGCATATGGCAGCTTGGGAAAGAGGATGAAAGGCATCCTATGAGAGGAAAAACACTCGATGATGGAATGCATTCCATGGGAAATCGGGGGTAGTGAGTTCCTCCAGGATGTCTTCGTCGTAGTGAAAAATACGAGAATATAGGGGATCCTGGGAGGTGACCGAGGGAATGGTTAATGGGTAATCATTGGTATCCTCAAGTGGTGAGGACACAATCGGGATACCGTGTACAATATGAGAGGGACCATTGGACATAAAGTAAATGTCACGATACTGTGGATGGTGCCTCGTTCATGCAGGTACTGATGATGAAAAGTATCGAATATCAGTAATGTGAGCCTCAGTAGAGAGTGGTCGAGAGGGCTCTGGCCCAAACGTTTGGCTTACTGTGGATAACGTTTGGTGAAATTGAGGTAGAGTTGGGAAATGATGAGTGTAATGGCCATATTCTGAGCATATGGCATAAGCGAATTTGGTTTGCAACCTTTTATTTCCTGCAATGGAGGAATCCGGAGTAGTAGTGGACGTACTGTGTGGAGTGGAGAGAAATGTGGTTTCTCTAGGGAGTTGGATCAGATTGTGTAACTTGGGAAGAGTAGAACATCTATTAGTGGGGTTCCCTTCTCTTTTGCATAGTGCGCAAGGAGGTTGAACTCAAGGAGGAAGGGGATTTGTGGGATATTTCTTCTTTCACCTTCCCCCAGCAGTGATAGTGGTGCCAACAGTGGGGGGGATGGTGATGTGGCAGGAGCATGTACTGGAATCTGCATCGGTATTCCCTCTTTCTGAGGAGGGAGATATGGTTGAGGAACCATCGCAGGTGGATGTAGATACCATATAGGGATGGCAAGCACCATGTTAGGAAGGGTTAGGGTCGCAGCTACTTGGAATGCTTGGACTCCAGGTGGAGAGTAGAAAAAGGGGATTTGGGTAATGGATTGAGGGACTATCTCCCAAACCAAGATTTTCCCCTTGGAGGGGGGATATGGGATAAGTGGTGTAGTGGGATTCTCAGGGAATTCCTGAGGTAATAGTTTTTCAACTAGTGGAACGTCGATGTGAGGAGAGGCCTCGGTGGGAGGAGTAATGGCTCTGATATCTGTTCCATTAGAATATACTACACACACTTGTGTTGAAGGGTGTACGAGGGGTGGTGCTCCATGATATGCCACCGGCAAGGATGGGTCCTTGAAAATGTCGGGACCCATGTCGATGAATGAATAAGAATCTAAGCTAGTGTGGACAAGTGGGATAATGTTATCAATGTTGGTAGAATGGTTAGGCTCGTAATGTGTAATTTGGTCGATGGTGACGATTTTCCCATTTAGGGGGAACATCATCGTTCGAAACACCGAAGAGGCTACCACCTTCATAGCGTACATGTAGCTACGTCCAAACAAGATATTGTAATCAAGTGGAGCATCAATAACTTCAATGTCAATGAGGATGGTTTTTCCCCTGAGTTCGATAGGGACATTTTGGAAGAGCCCTTTAGGGGACGAGGGTTGATCATGATAAGCTCGCAGGGTGATGGCAAATGGTACTAGCTCAGGGAGATGAGTTTCTGCCAGAATACTTTGGACATGATGCATATGGATGCACCTTCAACGATGATACATCGATTTACTATGATGTTCCAGATCTTAACTGGTATTTGGAAAGCTACCAGGGCGGGGAGGTGTGGTTCTCCACTATCTAGATCAAAGGTAATGAGTCTAGTATTAGCTGGGTCGACTGCCCCCAAGGCGAAAAGCAAGGATCTTTGTTGAGTTGGACAGGTTTGGAGGACCTCCAATACAGACATGGTTGAAGGAGACTATGCTAAGTCATCGACCAGGCTGTAGTTATGGTTTTCCCTAGCATGAGGATTATGTACGTTCCATCGCAATGGCATCGGGGGTATACGAGTGTTTGGTTCAGAGTTAGGGTGTGGAATCATTAATGGTGGTCCAGTTGTAGCTGGAGCTATTTCTGAGGTGGTTGGGGTATATTCAGGGGGAAAACCATATTGGCGACCACGTTTTTGCAAAAGAATCTCTTCTTCGCTGGTAAGGAGGATGTTTCGATCAGTCGGATTTCCAGGTTGAATGGGACCTGGGTTTTGATACTGCCCCATTTGGGGTGGGGCAGGGTGTACCTCATGTTNATCACACCTTGGTGTGGAATAGGTTTTGAAAAATGGTCGGAGGTGGTTGTTGCAAGTACTGTTGTGGGGCCTGCTGAGGAGCAGGCGACGCTGGAGGACGTTGTGTGTTCATGAATTATTTCATTCATTTGAAGTCAGAAATTTGGGGGCAATGGTGAGTATAATGTCCATACTCACCAAAAAGAGTGAAAGGGAAGTTAGTCCTAATATTGTTGTTGTTGTTCCCTGGTCATTTGTTTCTGTTGTCCCCTTGGGGTTTTTGGTTGCCTTGATTCTGGTTTACCCCAGCGAGATAGTTTTGTTGGGGATTATTTCCTCTTGGTCCCGGTTTATTATTTTTTTAGGTTTTCCCTTTCTTCTTGGAATTATTTGGCTGATGGGTCAGATTTTCTGTATTCAATTGTTCAAAAGTATGAAGCTGTTGAATGAGAGAGGGATGAACAAAGTTAGCATCAGCATGTGGTTGTCTGTGTGGAGGAGCAACTGGCTATGGAGGACCTGGAAATGGAAAGTATGGATTGTTTTGTGGAGACGATCCATATGGTGTATAGGAAGTTGATGTGCCTCCACAACTTTTATGGTCACATGTATGGGTTGGGGGTGCACCCACGCATATAAGATAGGGGTGCACCCACGCATATGACTTTTGGTGAGTGGGGTGAGGGTAATAAGATAGCCCTCCATATGTTTTTGGATACCGAGGTGCACCATAACTAGGTGGTAGTTGGTTGTAAGGGTTGTGGTGTGTCATGGAACCAATCAACCCATCTGTAGCATGGGACAACCTAGGTTTGTCCTGGAGAAATGGTATGGGTCTAGGTGCATCAGGTAACACTATGTACAAGTAACATGATTGAGCATAGATAAGGTCAAACTGTTGGGCCTTGTTGATGGCTTCCTCTTCTGACTAAGGAAAAGTGGATGTGACATCCTTGGTGATAACAGAGATGAGTGATTTGAGAAACCAATCAAGACGTTGTTCTTTGGTGGTTTTTGCTTTACACAAACTATGGCGCCAACGCAATTCATGGATGTGATTGACTATATGGATAGCATTGGTTTGTTTTAACTTCGAGAGAAGTTCTAAGCCGGTATCATGATGAACTGGTAGTTGGAAAAAGGACAAAAAGGCCTTGGCCAATGATTCAAAGGTCACTTGGGACCCTAATTTTTCATCCACGGACAATTTGGCTGAGGAACCCATGAGAGTTTGTTGAGACAACCTTAAGTTGACGGAATCATCCATGATGTTGTTTGAACAACACCATAAGTGGAAGGTCATAACATGGTTGGCAAGATCATCCCATGGTTTTCCTTCAAACTTTGGAATATCTAAAGGCAATTTTGTAGTCATATTGGGTCAATTAGGATCATGCAAAATGGGATCATTCGTGAGTTTGGTTAAATGAGGAATGTTAAGGGATGCCAAGTATGGCATAGGGAGATTTGGTGGAGGATTGGTTCCAACCATTGAGCAGGTAGTGGACTTATCCCTTGAGGGAGATTTGGTTGGGTTGTACTTCTCCCTTGAGAAGAAGTTTCACCCCTGCCTCCTTGTGAAGGAGAACTAGTGGATGGTTGGCCTTGGGAATTGGACCCAAGCAAAGTGGAACCAAGTAAAGTTGATCCCAAAATAGTAGCACTCATGGGGGTGTGATATGGTTGAGTCAGCGAGTTGGTAAGACTAGGGACTCCTCCTAAAATAGGAGGAAGATTCTACAAGCATTTGGAATGATGAGGATTTTGTGGGTCCCCTACGATTTCTGACTAGAAAATTGAATGTGTGGAAATGGTGACAAAAGAGAAATAAATGATCAATAGCTTTGTATAATTTGGACCTTCACAAGATAGTGCACCTCACAATTGCATGTAATCAAATAAGCATCATACATAAATCAACTGTAAAACAAGTATGTGGATAGGTGGATTTTGTCCGCGTGGGGGATCAAATAAAAACAAATGCTCGTGTCCTAAAAGATGTATCATTATTCATTTCAAATAACATTGGGCCTTCCAAAAGAACTCAACAGTGGGGTCTGAAGCCATCATAATAGGAACTAATGAAGTTTGAAATAATCAGTTATAATGAGGGGTAGAGGGTGCATATCCTGAAAGAGATGGTGATATTTCCCAATAGCCACACAAAATTTGATCAAGGTGCGATTGCAGCCCAAAATAGCCACCTGGGTAGATGTCCTAAATTTTGGTCACTAGGTACCTCAGTCAAAGTGCGGAATTTATATTTTCAGCCTCATAAATGGGTCACGGGATGGATACCCTTCCAAGAGTTAGATGACTCAAGGAGGGATGCGCAGAACAACCGAACCTCGGCCTTCAAACCTTCGCGAGTATCTCCCTACCTTATGGTGTAGGAACACTTGACTTGGAGGATTTGAAAGTTCCCTATTTCTCAACTTCTATGTTTGAAAATGGGAGAACTAGATAACGAGGGGTTATTTGGATGCCTACCCCCAAGATCCTACCTAGACTGAAAATTTTCTTTTGGCACCTTCTATGGAGGAAAACTTAGTGAGTCTTTAGAAAAAATTTAGATGTGGTGCGCTGAGAGATTTGGGGTGTGAACCAATCTCGTTTGAATTAATGGGTGTGGATAATTTCCAAAGAAGTAGTGGGACGTTTCAAAATTCCTTTGGAGAAAACCTACTTCAACCTCCACGATTCAAAAATGGAAATTATGTGTGTGGGGAGTGACTTTATGTGTGAGAAAGTGAGAAAGTGTGCCAAGATTTTAATAAGTTAGGTGTGAGATTGCAACATGTGGACTTTCTGTGGTCCTTACAGATCCTTTTTACCTAGCTTACTACGTGTCATTGGTACAACCTTGCAGAATTTTAAAAGCCCTAAAGAACTAGCAATCTGGACATATGAGTCCTTTACAAATCCTTTAAACTCCCTAAATGTTGTTTACACTAAGAAAGCTTTGAAACTATCCTAGATTGTAAGAATGTGGGCATGTATGGGCCCGTTACTTAGATCTTTAAACTTCCCTAGATTGTGATGTAAACTAAGAAAGAAATTTCAAGAAACTATCCTAAGTTTGCAACATGTGGGCATGTATGTTCCCTTACAACTTTAAGATGATTTCAAAAAACTAAGAGGAACCTTAGGGGGGATTTGTCCTCTCCTAAATATTTTTGTTAAGGGAGATGAAATGTCCCTTTAACCACCTTTCTTATTCTCAATATCACACTAGGGTGCGAGAGAAGAGCATACTCAAGGGTAAAAGTTAACTTCTAGTCCCAATGTAAGTGATTTATGTATGATAGCAATAATCTCAACTTAAAATTTTACAAGCCAAACAAGACATCCATGTGGCAACCAAAGCAAAAGAGGATAATATTTGGTTATTTTTACCCCCTAAGTGCCTATGTTTATCTAACCTTTCATATGGGAAAGGACTCTAAGTGGAGTGCATTTTCCTTACAAAGTGAATGAAAGAAGAAATCTAAAGGCTAGGGGCCTTAAAATCATCATAAAAACCCTTACAATTTTGAAAAAATGGAGAGATGCAAAGGTTACAACTCTGACATGTGCATAGTGGGCATACAATGCGCAGTGCAAAGAAGTATGTGGTGCGCACAGTGCGTAGAGTGTGTGTCTGTGGGCAGGAAAATTTGTGCACTTCCTATCACGCGTTGGGGGGAAAATTTCCAAGTGAAATACTCCTCCTCCAACTCTGAATTTTTCCTTTGGCAGGTTGGGCTAGGTCGGTTTTGGTACCTACAAGACGAATTGATTAAAAAGAAGTGTTATCTAATCTCAAATAGGGTGGAATTTGATATCGATCCCCAGTATGGCCGTCAACCTATTGTGTTGGTTTTGTCACTTAGGTGAGCAAAACACCAACACTTGCATACCTAGATGAGACTGCTAGACAAGACATAAGTTTTTGAGTGGGTTAAACAAGCCAAACACATGTATAAACAAAGAAATAAACTAAAACAACTAATAAATAAAAGTTAGAAATCATGAGAAACTTAGAA
>JASDQU010307148.1:0-18052 GCA_032191745.1 Picea mariana
GCAGTCCTGCAATATAATTTCATAATGTTATTTACATTCATCGACCTTCTTCATAAGGTCCACTCACATCATTCACACTGATGAGTTTTGCCATAGTCCTCGGCTAGTTCAGTTATATTTACAATCTGGGGGAAACAGGGTGTTACAGATTATGTCTACAGTCTGTTATAAGCCGGTGTCTCTTGTTGTACTTCGGTGCTTCAGGAACAATGGTAAGGGGTTATCTTTGTGTGTTTGTGTGTATGTGAAAAAAGGCCAAGTTGTATGATTGACTACTGGATACATTCAGTATCTAGACTACTTTCCTACATAACTGTCGAAATATATAATTCATTGTATTTTCACAAATGGAAGTATGTTCATAGAGTGATTCAGTATCGAGATTGTTTTTTAGGGTAGTCGAGAATCTTCAGTCCTACAAATAAGTCATTGATGGTCAAAAGCAATTGTATCTTAAATGGATCAAGTGGTAGCTCGAAGTTGATGGTTGAGAAAGAGCGTAGTCTATGAGATTTCAGAGTGGGTAGAAATATTGATGAAGACCAGACCAGACAGGGATCAAAGTTCCAAAAATATTTTTATGTAATTTCAATATTGTTATTTGTGATGTATGCATTAAGGTGGGGTGTTAGAATTAATGCTTACAGAGATAGGTTTGGATTCGTTGGATCTAGTTAGTTGTGAGAGATATTCTCCAACTATTAGATCATATTTATGTGTGTGTGGTTGAGAGATTTCATCATGAGTTTGTTGTGATGTTGAGGAAATCTTCTTGTATAAATATGTGTGTGATTTAATAAAAAAAGTAGATTTGTGTGTGCAATCTGGTTCTCTAATTTGCTCATATGAGGGCCAATGAGTGAAAGTTGTTCTATGGTCACCATGTTTCCATTGTGAGGGAAACACACCAATCTAAATACCGTGGACACAACAACCTTCATAGCATAAACATAGTCTCGCCCGAGGATAAAATTTAAATCCAAGGGGTCGTGGACTACCATCACATCAATAAAGACAATTTTCCCTCCCAAAGTAACAAGAAATTGTGGAAGGATCCCTAAAGGTTGAGTAACTCTTCTGTTAAAATCCAACAGATTCTAAGTCACAAGTGCAAGCAGAGGAGAACCTAAATATTTCCAATCAATGGAGGACAAAATACTAACAGATGCACCCTCGTCGACAATAGTCTGAGGAACATCCCTACCACAAACCTGAATAGTGATTTGGAAAGGTATATAGGAAGGGAGATGAGATTTCAACAATGCACCCCAATATAAAAGAATGACCTCATTACTCGAAGGGGGTTCTGTTGGAACGTGTGTAGTGCCCCCTATTCCAGAAGAATATGTAGAAACATGAAAGACCTGAGAAACATCCTCACTCTTCAAAGGAGGAGTGGGATCGACCAAGGGTGGTATTGGATCAACCACTTTGACTTCACTCTCCAAGGGGAGAGTGGGATCGATAGAAGTTGAAATAAGATCGATCACATGATCAACCGGCTAAATTGATGATTGAATTGGATGTATTACCTAATCAACCAGATTGATCGATGATGAAACTAGATTGACCAGTTCAACAACTAATTGCGGGTTGGGAGAGAGCTTACGGTAAGTTGTTGGAAGTTTTTACAGGACATCGACAATATTTTCCAACAAATATGAGGCTTCATCCATGCGAGGACAAAGGTAGGTGCGGTGCATCTCCTTACATAACAAGCACGGAAATTATACTTTACCCTTCTTATTGCCAGCCTGATTATCACTAGTTTATGGTTTTTCACCAGCATGACCTGCAGCAGCTGATGACATGAGTTGAGAACCTTGAGACCAAACTTCTACAACCTTGGGAATACCATGGAAATCCTTAAGGAGGTGATCACCCTTACAAATATTGCAAGGGAATATGGGTTTTTGATGTGTCTTAATAGACTTGTTGACATTATCAACACTCCCAGCATGATAAACAATAGTTGGTTGATTTCTTCCAACATGTCCTGCAGTGGTTGGAAATTTCCCCCCTGTCTTATTCTTCTTCTTCTTAATCTTCCTTTTCTTCTTCTTCTTATCTACATGGTTACTAGTTGCAAAGATTTCACTAGGCAAAGAGGAAGGACAGGAAGAAGATTCTACAGGCGAAGAAGGAAGAGGATAAACAAAAGGTTGATGGTCTTGGGGTGGAGTGATTACAGACGAAGCACTAGGAGGATTTACGTTCACCGGAGTGGAAAAAAACCAAATCGATAACTCAATAGTGAGTTTAGGAAGAGTCAAAGTAGCGATATAAGGAGGACCAATGTGTCCCACAGAAGGAGAAACAAATGGTATCCCGAGAAAAGGGGTTCCTTGATTGGTAGTTCCAGGAACTGACGCCATAGACACATACTCAACCCTAAGGTTTTCTAGGGAAAAACAAACAACACATGCTAAAAAATCTAGGAAGCAAACCAAACAAACAAACCTTTTCACAGTGAAGCATTAGTTGGTGATGAAATCCAACGTCACAGGATCAAAGTGAGAAGGGGATGGGATAGAGTGAGTGGATCAGTTACATTGGCAACCTTCTTAACGGACTTACACCTTGGTGAAATTTCCTTCATGGTATATCTGTGGGTTACCCTCCAAGGAGCCCAAGTGAGTTTGAATAGCGTTTGAACCATGTACAACAAATAATCCCCTTCATCATCACCTTGTGTATGAACCCTAAATATAAAGGCCACTAAGTTTACCAATTCATAGTTAGCCTTCAGGCGAGTACAGTTGACAGTCGGGTCCAAACGTATGGGTAGGATATCAAGTCCAAAGATCTTCAAGAGAATTAAAGACAATTGGACCGATGAGACTCCAGTGGTTTCTCAAGAAAAACCCCCAATACACTCTCGTTCTTCTATGATTGGTTGAGCCTTGAAGGGGTAATCCTACTTGCTCTCCTGCATGCGACCTCATGTTTAGCCCATGTGTGAGAGGGGGGTCCCAGCCATGCTTATAAGACAATTGGATTTCCCCTCCCTATCACAAGATTCTATGTTTATTTATGGCTTTGGAAGGTTATTCTGAACACCTAAGCTAATGTAGGTTTGCAGAATGCCTAGAAAGAAAAATTTCTAGATAGATTTTAATTAGTGTTTTGATTATTAGGTTGTTGTTTACTCAAGGGTATGGAGGTGAAACTGGTGATGTTTTTAACTTCGATTCCAAAAGAGTGCAATCGAATGAGATGTAAATATTATGTTCAATGAACTCTATCTATGGAAAGGAGATGAGTCTTTTTCCATTCCCAAGTGCATAAACCTAATGTAGTTTACCACCCAAAACTTTGAATGCAATAAATTTATGTTCATTTGATTATAAATGAAATGAAATTTATTTCTACTTCCTTACTTTCAATGCAAGAATTTGATGCAGATTCAAAGGAATGTGAAGTAAAAATATCAAACAAGAAATGCACTCAAAACAGTGACAAGACTCAAAGAACACAAACAACAAAAAAGATGAAGATGAAATCACTCAATAATCCTTAAAGATGAACAACAAGAAAAAATGATTCAAGCTAGGTTGTGGTAAGTAAAAGGATATCAATCATTCAAAAGAGAGAGATGTTCTAAAGAAGATTGAACATAAAATCAATACAAAATAAACCTTTGCGGACTCTTCCAATCAATCAGATAATTGAGAACATCGTGAGACAAAGACCAAACTAGTGAAAAGTAAGGTAAACCAATCTCAAAATGTACAAGTGGTTTGCAAGCTCAAAAAATGTGAAAGTGAGTGATAATCATGAAATCCTCAATCCAAACAAAGTCAAAGATAATCAACTGAGAAAAAATCCCCTCACAATCAAACTAAGAAAGAGCAAGCAGAAAGGAGGCAAAAAGGCCAAAAAAAGGGGACTGGTGCCCCTGTTCTCAAGGAGACATAGCACTAGTTAGGGGAATGGCGCCCTGTGGCAGGCTCTGGGGGTGCGCTATTCAGATAATGGATCCCTCTAGCAAGCCTCTAAGGAGTGCCAGTGGGGTAAGTGGCGCCCTGGTATGAACTGCAGGGGAATGCCACCCTTCTGAAAAATTCAGAAAATTGCTCAAAAAGGTTAAAAACTCAGACAATCCAATCAATGACTCTGTGATATATTTAGTAAAGAAGAGGGAAGGGGAAGTATATCATAATCAAGAAGAAAACAAGATCCAATGATAGGCAAAGGCTTAAGACGATCAAAGGAAATACTAGTCAAAGTCCCTTCCCCAACGGAGTCACCAATTTCTCTTACAAAATATTTCCCCTATGGATAGGTGAAATCTCCCTTGGATTACAGACCCCAATACCAAGACAAAAACACTACAAATTGACACTAACATCCCTTTGAATTCATTTTAACCAATTAGAAAGAGAGAGGGAGAAAGGGTGTGATGCACCTTGTTTGAAGTTTGTCCTCGCTGCTTCCAATCCGAGCTTGATATCCAAACTCCCTCGTGCAACTTGATACAAACAATAGGTAGAAAAGAGAAACCACTACCTCCAATTCTAGTTTATTATGTCAGACAAATTCATCTATGAACATTGAAGGAACCTAAATATTTCCAATCAATGGAGGACAAAATACTAACAGTTGCACCCTCGTCGACAATAGTCTGAGGAACGTCCCTACCACAAACCTGAATAGTGATTTGGAAAGGTATATAGGAAGGGAGACGAGATTTCAATAGTGCACCCCAATATAAAAGAATGACCTCTTTACTCGGAGGGGGTTCTGTTGGAACGTGTGTAGTGCCCCCTATTCCAGAAGAATATGTAGAAACATGAAAGACCTGAGAAACATCCTCACTCTTCAAAGGAGGAGTGGGATCGACCAAGGGTGGTATTGGATCAACCACTTTGACTTCACTCTCCAAGGGGAGAGTGGGATTGATATAAGTTGAAATAAGACCGATCACATGATCAACTGGCTAAATTGATGATTGAATTGGATGTATTACCTGATCAACTAGATTGACCGATGATGAAACTAGGTTGACCAGTTCAACAACTAATGGTGGGTTGGGAGAGAACTTATGGTAAGTTGTTGGAAGTTTTTACAGGACATCGACAATATTTTCCAACAGATATGAGGCTTCATTCATGTGAGGACAAAGGTAGGTGCAGTGCATCTCCTTACATAACAAGCAAGGAAAATTTACTTTACCCTTCTTATTGCCAGCCTGATTATCACTAGTTTATGGATTTTCACCAGCATGACCTGCAGCGGTTGATGACATGAGTTGAGAACCTTGAGACCATACTTCTACAACCTTTGGAATACCATGGCAATCCTTAAGAAGGTGATCACCCTTACAAATCTTGCAAGGGAATATGGGTTTTTGATGTGTCTTAATAGACTTGTCAACATTATCAACACTCCCAACATGATAAACAATAGTTGGTTGATTTCTTCCAACATGTCCTGCAGTGGTTGGAAATTCCCCCCCTATCTTATTTTTCTTCTTCTTAATCTTCCTTTTCTTCTTCTTCTTATCTACATGGTTACTAGTTGCAAAGCTTTCACTAGGCAAAGAGGAAGGACGGGAAGAAGATCCTATAGGCGAGGAAGGAAGAGGATAAACAAAAGGTTGATGGTCTTGGGGTGGAGTGATTACAGACGAAGCACTAGGAGGATTTACGTTCACCGGAGTGGAAAAAAACCAAATCGATAACCCAATAGTGAGTTTAGGAAGAGTCAAAGTAGTGATATAAGGAGGACCAACGTGTCCCACAGAAGGAGAAACAAATGGTAACTCGAGAAAAGGGGTTCCTTCATTGGTAGTTCCAGGAACTAATGCCATAGACACATACTCAACCCTAAGGTTTTCTAGGGAAAAACAAACAAAACATGTCAAAAAATCTAAGAAGCAAACCAAACAAACAAACATTTTTACAGTGAAGCGTTAGTTGGTGATGAAATCCAATGTCACAGGATCAAAGTGAGAAGGGGATGGGATAGAGTGAGTGGATTAGTTACATTGGCAACCTTCTTAATGGACTTACACCTTGGTGAAATTTCCTTCATGGTATATCTTTGGGTTACCCTCCAAGGAGCCCAAGTGAGTTTGAACAGCGTTTGAACCATGTACAACAAATAATCCCCTTCGTCATCACCTTGTGTATGAACCCTAAATATAAAGGCCACTAAGTTTACCAATTCATAGTCAGCCTTCGGGCGGGTACAGTTGACAATCAGGTCCGAACGTATGGGTAGGATATCAAGTCCAAAGATCTTCAAGAGAATTAAAGACAATTGGACCGATGAGACTCCAGTCGTTTCTCAAGAAAAACCCCCAATATACTCTTGTTCTTCTATGATTGGTTGAGCCTTGAAGGGGTAATCCTCCTTGCTCTCCTACATGCGACCTCGTGTTTAGCCCCTGTGCGAGAGGGGGGTCCCGACCATGCTTATAAGACAATTGGATTTCCCCTCCCTATCACAAGATTCTATGTTTATTTATGGCTTTGGAAGGTTATTATGAACACCTAAGCTAGTGTAGGTTTGCAGAATGCTTAGAAAGAAAAATTTCTAGATAGATTTTAATTAGTGTTTTGATTATTAGGTTGTTGTTTACTCAAGGGTATGGAGGTGAAACTGGTGATGTTTTTAACTTCGACTCCAAAAGAGTGCAATTGAATGAGATGTAAATATTGTGTTCAATGAACTCTATCTATGGAAAGGAGAAGAGTTTTTTTTCCATTCCCAAATGCATAAACCCAATGTAGTTTACCACCCAAAACTTTGAATGCAATAAATTTATGTTCGTTTGATTATAAATGAAATGAAATTTATTTCTACTTCCTTACTTTCANCTACATTGGGTTTATGCATTTGGGAATGGAAAAAAAACTCTATCTATGGAAAGGAGAAGAGTTTTTTTTCCATTCCCAAATGCATAAACCCAATGTAGTTTACCACCCAAAACTTTGAATGCAATAAATTTATGTTCGTTTGATTATAAATGAAATGAAATTTATTTCTACTTCCTTACTTTCAATGCAAGAATTTGATGCAGATTCAAAGGAATGTGAAGTAAAAATATCAAACAAGAAATACACTCAAAACAGTGACAAGACTCAAAGAACACAAACAACAAAAAGGAGGAAGATGAAATCACTCAATAATCCTTAAAGATGAACAACAAGAAATAAGGATTCAAGATAGGTTGTGGTAAGTAAAAGGATATCAATCATTCAAAAGAGAGAGATGTTCTAAAGAAGATTGAACATAAACTCAATACAAAATAAACCTTTGCAGACTCTTCCAATCAATCATATAATTGAGAACATCGTGAGACAAAGACCAAACTAGTGAAAAGTAAGGTAAACCAATCTCACAATGTACAAGTGGTTTGCAAGCTCAAAAAATGTGAAAATGAGTGATAATCATGAAATCCTCAATCCAAACAAAGTCAAATATAATCAAGGGTCTCTGAGCAAAAATCCTCACACAATCAGACTGAGAAAGAGCAAGCAGAAAGGAGGCAAAAAGGCCAAAAAAAGGGGATTGGCGCCCCTGTTCTCAAGAAGACATAGCGCTAGTTAGGGGAATGGCACCCTGTGGCAGGCTCTGGGGGTGCACTATTCAGATAATGGATCCCTCTAGCAGGCCTCTAAGGAGCGCCAGTGGGGTAAGTGGTGCCCTGGTATGAACTGCAGGGGAATGCCACCCTTCTGAAAAATTCAGAAAATTGCTCAAAAAGGTTAAAAACTCAGACAATCCAATCAATGAATCTGTGATATATTTAGTGAAGAAGAGGGGAGGGGAAGTATATCATAATCAAGAAGAAAACAAGATCCAATGATAGGCAAAGGCATAAGACAATCAAAGGAAATATTAGTCAAAGTCCCTTCCCCAACGGAGTCACCAATTTCTCTTACAGAATATTTCCCCTATGGACAGGTGAAATCTCCCTTGGATTACAGACCCCAATACCAAGACAAAAACACTACAAATGGACATTAACATCCCTTTGAATTCATTTTAACCAATTAGAAAGAGAGAGGGAGAAAGGGTGTGATGCACCTTGTTTTGAAGTTTGTCCTCGCTGCTTCCAATCGGAGCTTGATCTCCAAATTCCCTCTCGCAACTTGATACCAACAATAGGCAAAAAAGAGAAACCACTACCTCCTATTCTAGTTTATTATGTCAGACAAATTCATCTACGAACATTGAAGGAACAATAGACAAGTACATGCAAGAATACACAAGATTGAAGGAAATAGGCCAAATATATTCAAATGAGAACCCAAAGAGAATACTTACAAACCATGGATGATGATGCAACACTCCTCCAAGCTCTCCTCATCTATCCCTTTCATGAATCTACCAAGATCATAGGTTTGATACCTGAAAGTTTCCTTTGAGATAAGAGGTTTGATATTCTCCAATCCTTCCCCCTTCACCTTAGAAAGCCCTCAATGTATAGGCTTGAGAGGCACAAAAACCATGAAAAAATGAGGGATATGGTTGAGGATATGGATCCTTCAGGTTTGGATCAGATCCTAAAGTGAATCCCAAGCACAAGCGTCGAACACAACTAAACCCATCTCAAAGAGTTGGCTCATAGATTAAGGTGGAGGAGATCTCTCCTTTCTCTCAACAAGAATGGTGCTCCCCCCAGTGAGAGACAGAGAACCATTCAAAAAAAGTGGCGCTCCCTATACAAGGGCAAGGAAACACCGATGCTCCCTACACATGGCTAGGGGGGTGCCACCCTTCATAAATGCTAAAAAATGGGTCAAATTTTCCTAGGAAAAAGTGTGTTTTGACCTAGAAATGATGGTTTTCCTCCTCCCATATGACTTAGGGGTCATGAATAACTATTTTAATGGTGTAAAGTGGTGGTGACACCTCAAACAGTGAATGAGACACTTGGGAAGGTGCATACGACACTTGTGACAGTGAATGCGACACTTACCAAGGTGCACACGTCACTTTGTGACACTTAGGGTGTGAAACACAAATGTGGCATTTTGATGTGTAACACTAACTAATGTCGAACTTTAATACATAGAAAATATATTTAGGCCCTATTAACTAATGTCAACCTTTATTACATGGAATAAATATTATTCTATCTACGTGAGGGGTTAGGTCCTTAACAACAAGATATTTATCTTTTATAGTTTGTTCCCAAAGGTCTTGGCCTTGGATGATCCTACATATGTTCTTGGCTGCTAGTGCTTTGGTGAAATGAAATATATTTTTTAAACCCCATCTCCCCTTTCCTTTTTGGGACGGCTAGTTTTCTCTAGGAGACTAGAGCAATCCCTTCTTCTCTTGGTCTTTTGTCAAAATAAAATGGTAACATAACTATTGGATTTTGTTAAGGATCCCTTTCAGAATTCAAGTAAGTGACATCCAATATACCAGGATGGCCTTCGTGATTGATTTTACTAGAACTAATCAACCACCGTCTGAGAGCCTTTTGTTGCACCAAGTGGTCAACTTTTTTTTTGATATCATCCATGAGACATTTCTAGTCCTCCTTGAGGTATAATTTTACTTTAAGGTGGAACCCCATGTACTTAAATACAACCTCAAAGGAGAAGAACATGAAGGGGGGAAATGATTAATATAGATCTTCTTAGGCTTGGAGAGGCCCCAACAAATTGCCATAGACTTGGAAGTATTGATTATCATACCCATGGTTGGAAAAAAAAGATCTAGGATTTCTTTTAGTTTGTCCACCATGCACTTTGAGCCATCCCAAAAAATAAGGATTTCATATACAAAAAGTAAATGCAAAACATAATAGAAACTACAAATTAAGATACATTTGAAAGAGCCATTTGTTGATATATCCTGGAGAGCCTTGCTTATCCCTTATACTACTAAGAGGAACAACAAGGGAGAGAGTTGATGTTGATATTATGGTAGTTGCGGGAGGTATTAAACCTCCACGTGTAACCCTGACAGGAATAAAATATTCTGGGAAGCAAGAAGAAATCTTAAAGCATTGAACACAACCCTAGAAGACAAGTTAGCTAAGGAAAATAATTAATATTGATTTTTTAGCCTCCAGAAAGAGAAGTCGGTCCAAAAAGCTAAGGAAGTCAGTCCAGACGGCTAAGGAAGAGCAACAACTGCAGAAATCTAGTGTGCACTGCAAAAATTTAGTAAGTGCGCAAGTCTGGGGAGTAGTTGTAGCTGTAGCTACTGCAAATTGTATTTTCGGTTTTAGGCTTGGACTTTCTCTTGGTTATGGCTTGGACTTTCTACCTTGTCTGCTAGCTCTGGAGAGAGGTATGGTACATTGATTGGCTATTAGGCCTAGGGTTTTCTTCTAAAATTATTCTTTGTCAAGGTTAGGGTGCTTGGGGGTGGCTTCGGCCTATGGTTGGGTGACAATATTGCTATATTGTCTATGGTTAAACGAGCACACCTACTTTTTTAACAAGTTATGGGCCCACACTATCTTCAGACAGTCTACCCTCTGGAAGATAGATTGGGAGGATTTGCTCAGTTACAGTTGCAGTTGCAGTCAAAGTTTTTGTTGCAACAACAAAACTCTAACCCTCTTGTTAAGGCACCTTAAGTGAAGAGATTGACCTAATTTCTAGATATCTTAGTGCGCCCTAACCTAGAGCACCTCCTAGTACTCTCGGCAAGATAAGATGTCACGTTTGAGTTTTTGGTCAAAGTCAAAGGTTGACCAAGTCAAAGCAGTCGTGACTTACTCTATGAAGTCATAAAACAAGTTAGAAGGGGATTATAACTTCAGATCATGGAAGACAAGGATTAACCTCATCCTTGCCAAGAATAAAGTGTTGGATATTGTGAAAGGAAAGATTGTGGAACCACAGTTTGAAGAAGTAAAAGAGAAGAAACATCAAAACATTGCAATTATGGAGAAGTTCAAGGGCAATGGCATCAATGCCATGAGTATCATAGTGGACTCTGTAAAAGACCACTTGATACCCTACATCTCTCATCTTGACTCATCTAAGAATAAGTACGATGCCCTAACTAACCTCTTCTCAGTCAAAAACATTGAACAAGTAATGAGTCTAAAGAATGAGCTCCGTGACATGAAAATAAATGATGATGACAACATAACATCATACCTCTTATGAGAATATATCAGTTAAGAGATCAACTACAAGCTATTGAAGAAATCATTTCAGAGAAGGAACTGGTAAATATAGTACTCAATGGCCTTCCCAAGACATGGGATGCATTGCCACAAGCATGAACACAAGAAATGAGTATCCCACATTTGAAGAACTTTGGACTTACTGTGCACAAGAAGAATCAAGGATTAGCGCAAAAGAGAAATTCCAAAGGAAAGATGATGATCAAGCCTACACAACAAAATTCAAGAAATTCAGGAATAAGAAGAAGTTTGACTCAAGGAAGAAACCAAATCAAGAGAATGATATGTCAAAAATACAATGCTTCAACTGTCGAAAATATGGTCACTACAAGAATCACTGTCCTGATTTAAAGAAAAGGATGGAAACACACGAAGCAACATTTGCCGAAGAAAAGGAACCCTAAAAGAAAGTCTAACAAGATGAAGCAGATTTCTTCTTCTAGTCAAGGTAACAATATTCTTCTATATCATAGTCCTTGTACATAACATGTTTACATAGTTCCTGTATATCCATTTCTTAGAAGATAAGATGGCCAGTGTAACAACACCTATGGAAGAATAACAAGATAAGGATTACTATCACAATGATTACTAGTCAAGTAATGTATCTGAAAAGATGAAATACATTGACAATCCTTGGTAACAATTCCCATGGAAGCTATTATATAAGTAACAACTGCCAGATAAGTTGAAATTAGAATCAAACTTGAAGAGACTCAGAAGAAGCCAAAACCGAAAGAAGTCATCAATCAAGAGGAAATTAGAAAAAGACTTGTGACACTTTGCATAAGGAAATAAGGATGCAGATGAAAGTGTGGACTCTCTTATATGGAGGGAGTTGATTACATAATTCCAAAGGAAGAGCATGCATTCATGCATGAAGGAACGATTAGGAGGGAGCTAATCCTAAATGATATGATCTATTAAGAATTATGAAGTATTTGTCCATATTCCAATTGAAAGTAGCAGCCATGATAAACAACACATGTTCAATTTGACTCTAGAAGCTTCTTCGAAAAGAAACCTTAAAGTATCCTTATTTGTCCATCTACATCCATGACCCTATTATGAAAGGAAGAAGTTGGAATCTTCAGGGAATGGAATCTATAGAAGACTCCACGGACCCAAGAGCTAAAGAGAAACACGAGGGAGAACATGAAGATTCCAGGAAAGAATAAAAATCTAGAACAACTAGTTATTATACAGAGAATCACAAGACTACCAACTTGGTTTGAACCCACTAGAAGCAATCAAGCCAAATAAATGGAAGTTATGATAAAGAATAATGTATGTAAGAAAATGTGAAAAAGACTTGTGAATGGAAGCATTGTGAGATTCAAAGGTTCTCCTAGAAGGAGGGAGAAAAACTATAACGATAACTCATTGGTATCCATGGATTGGAATTTACATGTAAAAGACTATTCTTCCCAAATAAAGCAAGTTAGAAAGAAGCTTATACCAGAAAGAGACTCATGTATGCAGATATAAGAAAACCTTGTATGGATTCAAACAACTTGATGCAGAGTATCTCATATATAACAGAAGCATGGTGAAAACTATCTCTGTCATAGAAAGTGTATCGAAATAGTTACTCAGAAGTTTGAGATGATGGATTTCTAATCCATGGAAAACTCTCACGATGACAAAAGAAGTGCCACTTGGATATGTTTCAGGTTGAGCTTTCCCAATATGTCATGAGCTAGCAGGAAAAAGAAGTGTTGAACTCGACCACGATATATTGTAATGATCAGAGCTATATGAAGCCTTTAGAGAAAACTAGTGTTCCATGACAGACCGAAGTACATTGAGATCAAGCATTATATTCTCCGTGATGAATTCCATAAAAGAGAAGTAGTTCTCCAATATATCTCCACATATGAGTAGATAACGAATATTTTGGTAAAGCCTATATCCAAGAAGAAAACTTTGTGTACTTAAGAAACAAACTAGGGCTCGTGGAGACGACTTCCTTATTGTAAAAGGAAGAGATTACTCCCAGGTTGGGAGGGAGCATTGACGTGTTATTGATTTATGGACAATCATTTTTCAGTTTGAAAAATGGTTCAGGATAAGCATTTCCTTTCTAGTTCAGAAAGTGGTTTGAGATTTCTGACGAACGAGCATTTTCCAGTTTGGAAAATAGTCCAGATCAGACAGTCATTTTCGTAATGAAAATGGTTCGAAAGATTACTAATGTACCATAGACATTGATTCCCCTTATGACCAATGTGGAGGAATGGTCTAGGACAATCATTCTTTTTGGAATTCACTCTAAGTAGTGGTCAAGTAGAATGGTGTTGGGCCCCAACAACTCCCCCTATATTTTTACAAAATTTAAAGGGCCCCTATTAAAATCTTGATAATTATAATGAGCTACAGAATCAATCTTTTCAAATAGTTCCATACCTTGGCTTGCTTTGAGACAAACTTAAGACATTCACTATAGTATGAAACATTCATTACAAGAGTATATGTCAAAAGTTAGAAACGAGCATAAAAATCTCAATTTAAACAAAAACGTTATTTTTTATCAAATGTTTATTTTCATTTAAATTATGATTATGTGTTCCCCGAATGGGGTGGTATTGCGGGCCACTTGGCCAAATGTGGGTGAAGGGGGAGGCCAGCGGAGCACAGAGCCATGTGCTCGGCTCGTGCCCCACACAGCCACCACCCCCGGGCTTTAACTCGCATTCAAAGTGGATGGCAGAAGCATTAATTCCACTCCTCTCGACCGCCTCTATGCATAGCGCCATGCAGAACCCATTCGACAGTTTCGTTTGGTGGTGTGGCTTCGATTTCGGCTCTGCATTTTTCATGGTTTTTCGGGAAGTTCTCTTCTTACATCTTGGCTCTGCAGATCCTCTGCAGAAGCCGAGTCTCGCCATGCCTCGCCACCGCATGCGTCCACGTCGGGGCTCTCCATGGCACCCACGACACCCCCGCACATCCTCCTCGCCCTCTGGTTCTTCCACCCCAGGTCTGGACACCATGGCTGTTGTTGACACCTCCTGGACACCAGCACGGCCTTCTCCCCAGGTCAAGCTTTCCTCCTCTCCTCCGGCCTCACGCCACAGTCGACCTCGCCACAATTTAAATACGCCTTCTCCCACTCTGCCGCGTGAACACTCCGCCATTCTCCATGACTTAGTTTTCGAGCTCCGTGACGGGGTGAATGATCTCCAGTTCCGGGTCCAGCAGATGGAGGGACGCCTCTTTGTCCTCCTCCAGCTCCTAGCCACTCCCCCTCCAGCCGCTCCCGAGTATTCTTGTGACGCTTCCGAGAACTCCAGTGGTCAGGCGAGCAGTCAGCAACACGCTTCCACCGAAGAAAGTATGCCATCCGAGGGGAAGGCAGGAACTCCAGAGGACAGGAGTGCTCTCGCGCAGAAGGCGACTATGGCAAGCGTTGAAGGAGGAGACGACATTGCAGTTTCGGCAGCAGCAGTAGAAACCAGGGACAGCAGCATCCAAGGGCCCGAAGACAAGAGCCACGACGCAACAGACATGCAATGGACCGGCGGGACACCTGTCATCGAGGAACCCTGGCCTGGCATCTTGCCTGAGTATGTTCCAGATTATACTATACTTGTCCCATACTTTGGTTCTAGTGGCTCTCATGGTAGTTGAAAGTCTAGTTTTCTATAGCACTGTTAGAAAAATTTTTGCTACTTGCTATATACGGTTGGCTGAACTGGTTTCTCCTTTACGGAGCAGTTTAGTAATTACAACCGAATAACTCTGTTAATGTACTCTGGATCCTGGTTTTGAGAAGGACTCTTATATTTAATACAAACTCTTACTTATAAAAAAAAAAAAAAAATTATGATTATGTGTTCATTCTTTTGTTCATTAGCAAGTTTGACTATTTTGAATAATGTGTTCAATACTTCATAAAATTTTATCTTGGCTGGTTTCTCATTTTCATAAAATTATTTGGTGATATTAATTAATTAAAAAAAATAAAATATTTTGCATCTCATAATAATAATAAAAAATAAAAAAGAATTATCTATCATTTGTTTGATTTTGTAAAAAACCAAAATTAATGTTTTTTTCTTCTCCATTAACTTGAAGTTTCTAGAGTTTAAGGATAATTATAAACAATGTTTGTTTAGAACTTATAGTTAGTTTAAATTCATTTTTTATTTTTCTAGATTTTGTTTTATTCTCAATTTTTAGGTTATTAATTTAGGTTTCTTTTTGTTTCACAGGTTTCTATTATCAAATATTTGATACGGATCTGATCATGACTTGATTTTATTATCTAAATACTTTCAAGATGATTGATCCAAAAATAATATTGGATTGCTAGAAATAATTTTATCAGCAACAACAGATAAAATTTGGAAAAGCGTCAAGATCAGACACACGATTTTGCAGGACCAATTGCAGCCAAACCGTGAGGAATTTGGAGAAATGGTTGAAAACCCAGAACCAAAATGGACCCATTTACCTTCCGCTTAGAGATTTTCCCAAAAAAATACACGATTTGAGATATATTTGGGTCTCTTTTAGAGGTAAATTTCAGGTGGCGGAAATTAATAGTGATGCCCAGACTGTTCATTCATTTTATAAATATATGAGAAAGATCAGAGCCAGGGGATCCAAGAATTTGAGAGGAAGATTTTAATCCTTTCTCTTTTGTATATTATTGCTTTTGTAAACTTTTTATTTCTTTTCAAATGGAGTAATGGATGACTGGAAGCTTTGGGAGAATGGATGAGTATTTTTAAAGGAGAATATGGAATTCCAGGTTGCTTAATGGCTTTTGTACTGTGAGTAAAATGGTTTTATTTTCATATAATAGATCTTCATATTCTTTGAATAATTGATTATTCATTGATTTAAATAGCTTTAGTCTTTTTTTATCAATACATGGTTAATTATTATCATTTATATATTAATTTTTCCAATTTTTAAGAGTTTATTATCCAAAACAATTCTTCCAGGACTACAATACGGGCATGTGATTTTGAGAAAGAATATGGGAAAGTAATTCATCTTTGGCTTTAGACCCGTGTGATACTTATTCCATTTCATTCTTTCATTATTTTTGTATTATGAAAATGTTATAACAATTGATTTTAGCTTTAGCTTGTCAATTATATGGTGTTTTCATACTGTTAAATGTTATATGTTGCCCATAATTTCTTATTCCATTTTTTATGTGTGATCAATCGATCATTTGATTATTATGGAATTTATTTCTAATGTTAAATGATGGATAATATCAATACCCAGAATTGAGTTTTCTTTCGTTCTTAAATATTGATTATCTTAAGATCACACGATTTTTAATTAGTTGTCTTCCTGTTGTTATTAATTTACTCCAATATCAAATACTTCTTTGAATGTATTCTGGAAGTGCTAGTATTGTTCTGTTGTAGGTTTCCCTTAACAACAGTACAGGAAGGAGCTCATACAACACAGAAAGATAAATACCAGTTTCATTGATTAGCGACAGACTATTATGTGTGTTATTTAGTTAAGTTGTTTATGAATGAAACACTAAATGTATGGTTCAACTTTGACTATCCGCATGTTCATGTTTCATTAACTTTTTGCAAGATTCTTTAAATTTATAAAAGAAAAACAATAAATATTTTTATGTGTTTTCTTTATCTGCTTCTTAGAAGAAATCATTTTTCCATTGATTTTCGTAAGTTTCGATTAAAACTTGCAGCTTGAAAATCATGTAAATAAATGAGACTTGTATATCTTCTGCTTAAATACAATAACTACAGTTACATTAGAGCATATGTAAATATATATATATATATAGTGTTTAGTAATTAGATAGTTATTTCTCTCTTTTATTCATTTCTTTTAGGATTCTTAGATTGGCTAACGAAGCCATTAAACCTGTCAAAACGAGTTACACCAAACGGCTTGGGTTATTTAGACAACCCTGGACCAGACTCGCTGTTCCAGTTGATGGATGGTCAATTTCGCCCATCAACAAATGGCCTGCCTCGTCGGGCAGTCATTCTTTCGAAGTTCACAGTTATGAGCAATTTTGAAGAAAGGTTCGTTTTGGAGGTTGGTGCAGGACAATTATTCCTTAGGAAATGGTCCAGATAGTCATTCCCTAGGAAAAACTCATTCTCTCTCGGTTGCACTATGATTAGTGCCAGAGGAATAGCCTAGTGAGGTGAATGGTCCAGGTTCAACAATCAGGGACAAACATTTCGTAGGGCAGGCTCATTCTCTCCAAATTGCACTATGATTAGTGCCGGAGGAATGGGCCAGTTAGGTGAATGGTCCAGGCTCAAAAATCAAGAAAATTTACTTATAGCCCATGGCTGATGTTTTACCTTTTGAGTGCAGATGCTCTTCCATATCTCACATATGTGAGTGGAAGAATGGCCCAAATGACTCAGTTTGTATCATGATATTGTTATACATGTTGATATCAGATGATATGATCACTGTGGAGACTGTATGTTTCTGGACAATAGCTATATGCCACCATGTTGTATGTGTTTCATTGTTTGTGACTATGTGTCACTTATCAAGTATCTATGTGCTACTTGATGTGGTTGTGTACCATTGGATAGTAGTTGTGTACTACCATGGATAGACACAATTGTGTTCTATTGAATGACATTGTTTTGATTTCCATGAAGACTATCAGTAGTGTTGGAAATGATTATCAACTAGATGGATATTCAGTGTGTTGGTGGACAAACATTCTCCAAGAGGAAAATGGTCCAGGATATTTATTGTTCTGGGACATATGTCTGGATCAGAAGAATAGTCCTTGTAGCCCATGGCGTGGCTTCCAACATCTGTTGGAATAGTTATTCTTCTAGGACTTATGTCTAGATTAGAAGAATGGTTCTTATATCACTCTATGGAGTGAGTGACTTATCCAACATCATGCCTGATTACTCAGATGGAGTATGGCTTTGAGAGATGACACAGTTGATGCTATCAGAT
>JASDQU010307148.1:18072-31994 GCA_032191745.1 Picea mariana
TAGTTGTGTACTACCATGGATAGACACAATTGTGTTCTATTGAATGACATTGTTTTGATTTCCATGAAGACTATCAGTAGTGTTGGAAATGATTATCAACTAGATGGATATTCAGTGTGTTGGTGGACAAACATTCTCCAAGAGGAAAATGGTCCAGGATATTTATTGTTCTGGGACATATGTCTGGATCAGAAGAATAGTCCTTGTAGCCCATGGCGTGGCTTCCAACATCTGTTGGAATAGTTATTCTTCTAGGACTTATGTCTAGATTAGAAGAATGGTTCTTATATCACTCTATGGAGTGAGTGACTTATCCAACATCATGCCTGATTACTCAGATGGAGTATGGCTTTGAGAGATGACACAGTTGATGCTATCAGATAATACTGATAGTGATGATGGTGCTCATGATTTGATAATGAGATAGCCTATGTAGCTATGATGATGCTACCGGTTGAATGGTATGTTTTTTTCTCAAGACCATTACCTTTAAATAACTTTCTAGCTAGGAGGGAGTGTTGATATTATGGTAGTTGCGGGAGGTATTAAACCTCCACGTGTAACCCTGACAAGAATAGAATATTTCGAGAAGAAAGAAGAAACCCTAGAGCATTGAACATAACCCTAGAAAACAAGTCAACTAAAGAAAATAATTAATATTGATTTTTTAACCTTCAGAAAGAGAAGTCGGCCCATACAGCTAAGGAAGAGAAATATAAATACAGGATTCCAGAGCTCATTTGGATACTCACAGCTCGCAAGTACATAAATCTAGTGTGCATTGCAAAAATTTAGTAAGTGTGTAAGTTTGGAGAGTATCTGTAGTTGTAGCTGTTAGCTCCTAGAAATTCATCCTCTCTAGTCATTCTTTTCACCAAAGTTTGGTCATGTCAGTTGAATTGAAAGGGCGACTAGTAGTCCTCAAGGTTCACTTAGTCAATATTCTCATATTGAAAAGTGTCTCAGTTTGAGTTATCTTAAGCCTAGGAGTGGGTCCTACATCCAAAAAGATTCATTATTCCCCTCATTTATCATATTTAATCATTATGAGACCTTGCCTAAATCAAATCTCCTCATCTCACAAGTTTGTAGCGCAAATTGCCTTTTTACACTATCTGCGCTACAAACTCTTATGTTTTCCACATAGACGAGTTTTGGTCAAAGATTATTTCTTCTTAAGATTTTTGGGTGATGATTGATGGTCTAATTTGATGGTCATGAGCTTGCATACATTTTGAAATCAAATTATCAACTTACATGGCTTAATGATGTACCTATTATATCATAAGCTTCTTACTAGCTAGAATTTTGCTCTCGAATTTCTGAACAAAGCATTTTTGCTTCCTTCCTCGTCAAAAGTGCTAATTTTGGTTCCAACAGTATACAAATCATTTATTTGGAGTGTCCTTATGAAGGAACAAGTTCAGACTCCTTGCAGAAGTGTGTATTGGCATATGAGGATCCTAGCAAGCCATTAATTCATACTAATTTACATATCCTGCATATTATGTTTTGTTACAACAAGTTTTGATTGGTCAGCAAGTCAACGGTGAGTATGGATATGTTAGAGGTGTTACATAAGCTTTTCCTCAAGCTCCTAAAACATCAGACATCCATGTATTAGTTTTCAAAAAGGAGCTGCATTTGAAATGGCAAACCCTTATTTCTTGCAAAGGAGGTATAAGTGAGGTTTGATGGTAAGATTCAACTTTCTTCAGGGTATTTGAATGTTTTATTATGTCATATGGTGTTAAAATACCACTTCCAGCCTTCAATTCACCTTCAAAGTGAATTGAAGGTGAATTGAAGGCTGGAAGTTTTGATTTGAAAGATTTGGGTCAATATTTGAGCAACATATTTCCATAAATTTTATACTTTGTTTTTGCTAGCCACCTCACAAATTTGGATTTGAGTTGGATATCTTCAACAAACTAAAGATAGGTGAAGAGGTCATGAGATCCATATATTTTGTATCTAGATGAACATGTAATCTCTATATAAAGAGGACCAAAGGGAGGAGTTAGGGGGTCAAATTTGGAGAGCTTTATAGACTCTTTAAGTTTAAAGACTTTTGATATATATACTGGAATCATAAGCTTCTTTCACTGTTATTGTTCAGACCTTTGTTCATTCATCTCTTCATGTACTTATGATTGAATTCCATGTTCATTTCTTTGTTTACTCAATGACCCATAATTTTCATCTTGTCTTTGCATTAGTAAACTATAATTATAAGTATTCTTCCTTGTTATAATCTACCTTTCATCTATGGTTTTAATATACATGATCTTGTTGGTATACTGAGTGTTCTCCATCCATATGAGTTTAAAAACCATCTGATCAATACCTTTTGAGAGCCTTATCTTGTATGGATATGTTCAAGTGTCTTGAGTGAGGGAGTTGTTGAGTGAGTTATTCATTTTTTTATCCAATTTCATATATTTCATTGAGCATTTGATTAAGTTACCAAACTCACTTGATTTGAAACCTAGAGTGACTCTTGGAGTGATAACAAATTGGAGTCATTGTCGGGGAGAGGTGTTTGAAGAAAGCTTCTCTGGGAGATGATATAGTCCCAACTTTTGATGATAGACAAAGGTTGGGCATCATATTGGTTGTAATCTTCTATCTAGTGACTCCATGAAGGATGAATTCAGTGGTGACTTCACAATATTCAAATGTCAAAGGCTTTCACTGCTCTTTTGGTTAGGAGGTTTGCACCTCTTAACTTTTATGTAGTCCCTGGCTTCCCACATCCAATACCCCTTATGGATATTTGGGGAGACTGCCAACTCGGTTCAGAGAAAGGAAAGAGGATAATCCTTCAGATCATCTCATCAGATTTCATCAATGTATGGTTCAGTTACATATACATAATGAAGATGTGCTCATGAAGATATTTATGTATTCATTGGAAGGGGATGCTCGTGAATGGTACAGATCATTGCCTCCTTCTAGCATATCTTGTTTAAAAGAATTTCATTTAGCATTCCATCATCGATGTGAAAGGTATTTTTCTCAGGAACTTCTTTTTGAGCATTTTTGTGAGGAGTTTCATTCAGATATTCAACATGTTGTTTCTTCTAGTAGTGAGGATGAAAGTGAATATATATATGAAGATACAGATAAGGATGAAGTTATTTCTATTGTTACTTCTCAATAAGAAGATCTACCAGATATAAATGATGATAATATTGATGATTGCATTGTTGAGGATGCTTTAGACCTTGCTTCTTATGAACCTGTTGATTCAAATCTAGATGAGAAGGATGATAATCACGAGGAAGAAGGTGATGCTATTTAAAATATGTTTCAAAATTATATTGTTGATGATTAAATGCAGAAATATTCATCTCTGCCATTAGGATTTTATCCTGATGTTCCCATATTTGACAAATATAGTGATGATGAGGAAGATTTTAAAGTCTATGAAGGCTTGTTGACTAATGGAATCTCATTTAGTTCTAATTTTCAGCAAGGAGATGATCAACAATGTAATTATGCTATGGTATGGTTGATGACAGTTATGTGTCTATTGTTCAAAATTCCAATGAAAATGTCCTTAGTTTTGATACATCTTTTAAAGATATCATTGTTGGGGAGAGTAATCAACATTTCTCTCATGATATATTTTTAAAGACTCATCCTTCATTTGATCATTATGGAGACAATGATGTAAAATATTGAGAACATATCTCTTCATTTCTCTTAGAAATTGTTAGCTGTAATGGGCCAGCACATCATAGTGATGGATCCGAGTCACAGGGATATAAAAAAGGGGAAGACATACATGAGATGTCAATGTTTTTGAATCTATATGATAGTGATCACAGTTTTGAGGATCCCATGGCAGACTTACTTGAGTCTTATCTCTCAAACTCTCTTAAGTCTTCAGATTTTATCATATCACTTGCATTTGACAGTGAGTGTGATCTCCTAAAAGAGTTTTTATGGTCATTGTTATGCTTTTATTATTATCTTCTAATCCATGGCATAAAAATAAGCCTTTCAGTCATGAGTTTACTTGTATGGCTTCATTGGAAGCATGATTTCACTTGATCAACAAGCAATACAGTTGATTAGAGTAGGAGTGTACATGAATAAGCTCAGTATTTGAGCATTGGTTTTCAGTTTTCAATGAATAAGCAGAGTTGTTTTCAGTATATCAGGGTATGACAAAAGTAAATATCAAATCTTGAAGGTTTGCAGGGGATTGGTTGCACAAGCCCAATGACTCCATAGCCCAATGGACAAGGCGACTGGAAATACTAGGTTCTTGGAAACCTCACAGCGAAGTTTCCATCCCAGTTGGAGCCAGATGTTAGCTCCTAGAAAGTCAGCCTCTCAAGTCAATCTTTTCACCAAATTTTGGTCACGTCACTTGAATTGGAAGGGTGACTAGTAGTCTTCAAGGTTCACTTACTCAATATTCTCATATTGAAAAGTGTCTCAGTTTGAGTTATCTTAAGCCTAGGAGTGGGTCCTACATCCAAAAAGACTCATTATTCCCCTAATTTGTCATATTTAATCATTATGAGACCTTGTCTAAATCAAATCTCCTCACCTCACAAGTTTGTAGCGCAAGCTGCTTTTTTTACACTATCTACACTACAAACTCTTATGTTTTCCACATGGATGAGTTTTGGTCAAAGATGATTTCTTCTTAAGATTTTTGGGTGATGATTGTTGGTCTAATTTGATGGTCATGAGCTTACATACATTTTGAAATCAAATTATCAACTTACATGGCTTAATGATGTACCTATTATATCATAAGCTTCTTACTAGCTAGAATTTTTCTCTCGGATTTTTGAACAAAGCATTTTTGCTTCCTTCCTCATAACAAGTGTTAATTTTGGTTTCAACAATATACAAAGCATGTATTTGGAGTGTCCTTATGAAGGAACAGGTTCAGACTCCTTGCAGAAGTATGTATTGGCATATGAGGATTCTAGAAAGCCATTAATTCACAGTAATCTACATACCTTGCATATTTTGTTTTGTTACAACAAGTTTTGATTGGTCAGCAAGTCAACGGTGAGTATGGATATGTTAGAGGTGTTGCATAAGATTTTACTCAAGGTCCTAAAGCATCATGCATCCATGTATTGGTTTTTAGAAATGTTGTGTGCTTTTCCAATGCACTTGAGCTGCATTTGAAATGGCAAACCCTTATTTCTTGCAAAGGAGGTATAAGTGAGGTTTGATGGTAAGATTTACCTTTCTTCAGGGTATTTGAATGTTTTATTATGTCATATGGTTTTAAGAGACCACTTCCAGCCTTCAATTCACCTTCAAAGTCATTTCTTCATGCATAAAGGTCAAAACAACAATCTACAACAAGTTGGTAGCGCAAACTGTGTTTTTCTTGTGTATTGCGCTACCAACTCTTCAACTTTCAACATGGATGAGATTTGGTCAAAATTCGACTTGGCTGGAATATTTTTAGGGGAAAATGATGACTATTCCTCAAATACCTCATCAAATCTCATCCATGGGTGTAGGTGGCACTTCATTTCTCCAATGGAAACATTCTAGGGATCAAATCCTAGAATGTAGGAATATGACTAGATTTTGGAAATATGTGTTTTCTTGTTTTAGTCACTTTATTTGGAGATAGATTCTGACGAGATGGAAATGTATTTTTGGAAAGTGAGAGAGGTTTTTCACAAGAACAATCTCCTCTTCAAAAACCTCTCTCAGGTTTCCAAAATATGTTATTATTTGGGAGATTTAGGTCAATCTTTGAGAAGCATATTTCCTGAAATTTTATACTCTGTTTTTGCTAGCCACCTCAAAAATTCAGATTTGAGTTGGATATCTTCAACAAACTAAAGATAGGTGAAGAGGTTATGAGATATATCTATTTTGGATCTATATGAGAATGCAATATCTATATAAAGAGGACCAAAGGGAGGAGCTAGGGGGTCGAATTTGGAGAGCTTTAGAGACTCTTTTTTTGTAAAGACTTTTGATATATATATACTGTAATCATAAGCTTCTTTCACAGTTATTGTTCAAACCTCTGTTCATTCATCTCTTCCTGTAATTATGATTGAATGTCATGTTCATTTCTTTGTTTACTCAATGACCGATAATTGTCATCTTGTCTTTGAATTGATAAACTAGAATTATAAGTATTCTTCCTTGTTATAATCAGTCTTTCATCTATGTTTTTAATATACATGATATTGCTGGTATAGTGAGTGTTCTCCATCAATCTGAGTTTAAAAACCATCTGATTAATACCTTTTGAGAGCCTTATCTTGTCTGGATATGTTCAAGTGTCTTGAGTGAGGGAGTTGTTGAGTGAGTTATTCATTTTTTTATTATCCAATTTCATATATTTCATTAAGCATTTGATTAAGTGACCAAGCTCACTTGATTTGCAACCTAGAGTGACTCTTGGAGTGATAACAAATTGGCGTCGTTGTCGGGGAGAGGAGTTTGAAGCAAGCTTCCCTGGGAGACGACATAGTCCCAACTTTTGATGATAGACAAAGGCTGGGCATCATATTGGTTGTAATATTCTATCTGGAAACTCCATGAAGGATGAATTCAGTGGTGAATTCAAATCTTGAAGGTTTGCAAGGGATTGGTTGCACAAGCTTGATGACTCCATAGCCCAATGGACAAGGCGACTGGAATTGCTAGGTTCTTGGAAACCTCATAGGGAAGTTTCCATCCCAGTTGGAGCCAGATGTTAGCTCCTAGAAATTCATCCTCTCAAGTCAGTATTTTCACCAAAGTTTGGTCATGTCAGTTGAATTGGAAGGGTGATTAGCAGTCTTCAAGGTTCACTTAGTCAATATTCTCATATTGAAAAGTGTCTCAGTTTGAGTTATCTTAAGCCTAGGAGTGGGTCCTACATCCAAAAAGAGTCATTATTCCCCTCATTTGTCATATTTAATCATTATGAGACCTTGTCTAAATCAAATCTCCTCACCTCACAAGTTTGTAGCGCACACTGCCCTTTTTACACTATCTGCGCTACAAACTCTTATGTTTTCCACATGGACGAGTTTTGGTCAAAGTTGATTTCTTCTTAAGATTTTTGGGTGATGATTAATGGTACAATTTGATGCTCATGAGATTACATACAGTTTGAAATCAAATTATCAACTTACATGGCTTAATGATGTACCTATTATATCATAAACTTCTTACTAGCTAGAATTTTTCTCTTAGATTTCTGAACAAAGCATTTTTGCTTCCTTCCTCATCACAAGTGATAATTTTGGTTCCAACAATATACAAAGCACGTATTTGGAGTTTCCTTATGAAGGAACAGGTTCATACTCCCTGCAGAAGTGTGTATTGGCATATGAGGATCCTAGCAAGCCATTAATTCATAGTAATCTACATACCCTGCATATTTTGTTTTGTTACAACAAGTTTTGATTGGTCAGCAAGTCAACGATGAGTATGGCTATGTTAGAGGTGTTGTAGAAGATTTTTCTCAAGCTCCTAAAACATCAGACATCCATGTATCATTTTTTAGAAAGGTTGTGTGCTTTTCCAATGCACTTGAGCTGCATTTGAAATGACAAACCCTTATTTCTTGCAAAGGAGGTATAGGTGAGGTTTGATGGTAAGATTCAACTTTCTTCAGGGTATTTGAATATTTTATTATGTCACATGGTGTTCAGAGACCACTTCCAACCTTCAATTCACCTTCAAAGTCATTTCTTCATGCATAAAGGTCAAAACAACCATCTACAACAAGTTGGTAGCGCAAAATGTGTTTTTTATGTGTATTGCGCTACCAACTCTTCAACTTTCAACATGGATGAGGTTTGGTCAAAATTCGACTTGGATGGAGTATTTTTAGGGGAAGATGATGAATATTCCTCAAATACCTCATAAAATATCATCTGTGGGTTCAGGTGGCACTTCATTTCACCAATGGAAACATTCTAGGGATCAAATCATAAAATGTAGGAATATGACTAGATTTTGGAAATCTATGTTTTCCTGTTTTAGTCACTTTCTTTGGAGATATATTCTGACGATATGGAAATTTATTTTTGGAAAGTGAGAGATTTTTTTCACAAGAATGATCTCTTCAAAAACCTCTCTCAGTTTTCCAAAATATATTTTTATTTGGGATATTTAGGTCAATCTTTGAGAAGCATATTTCCAGAAATTTTATACTCTGTTTTTGCTAGCCACCTCACAAATTCGGATTTGAGTTGGATATCTTCAACAAACTAAAGATAGGTGAAGAGGTTATGAGATTCATATATTTTGGATCTATATGAGCATGTAATCTCTATATAAAGAGGACCAAAGGGAGGAGCTAGAGGGTCGAATTTGGAGAGCTTTATAGACTCTTTTATTGTAAAGACTTTTGATATATATTATGGAATCATAAGCTTCTTTCATTGTTATTGTTCAGGCCTCTGTTCACTCATCTCTTCCTGTACTTATGATTGAATTTCATGTTCATTTCTTTGTTTACTCAATGACCGATAATTGTCATCTTGTCTTTGCATTGGTAAACTAGAATTAGAAGTATTCTTCCTTGTTATAATCAGTGTTTCATCTATGTTTTTAATATACATGATCTTGTTGGTATACTGAGTGTTCTCCATCCATCTGAGTTTAAAAACCATCTAATCAATACCTTTTGAGAGCCTTATATTGTCTGGATATGTTCAAGTGTCTTGAGTGAGGGAGTTGTTGAGTGAGTTATTCATTTTTGATCCAATTTCATATATTTCATTGAGCATTTGATTAAGTTACCAAGCTCACTTGATTTGCAACCTAGAGTGACTCTTGGAGTGATAACAACAACTACTGCAACTTGTATTTTTAGTTTTAGGCTTGGAATTTCTCTTGGTTATGGTTTGTAATTTCTGCCTTGTGCGTTATCTCTGGAGAGAGGTATGCTACATTGATTGGCTATTAGGCCTAGGGTTTTCTTCCATAATTATTCTCTATCAAGGTTAAGGTGCTCGGGGGTGGCTTTGGCCTATGGTTGGATGACAATATATTGTCTGTGGTTAAATGAGCACACCTACTTTTCTAATAGTTGACCCATTGATTAAGAATACAAAATTCACCAAATTGGTGCAATCCATAACCCAAGTAACAAAGTGTAAATTGAATCCCAAATGAATGAGGATGAGATGTAGGAAAATCCAATTAACTTGATCAAAGGCCTTGGAGAGGTCAAATTTTGCAATCATCACTGTGAGGTTTTTTGTTTTTATAAAGTATATTCCTTTTGGAGTAACCACAACCACCTCATGAATTTGGTGTCCTTCAACAAATTCAAATTGTTTCGGAGAGACTTGCTTTGAGATTGTTTTTTAATATATGAGAGATGATTTAGAGATGATATTATAAATACTGTTGTAGAGATATATTGGCCAAAAGTTCTCAAATATTGTTGAGTTTCCTATCTTCATGATGAGTGTGATGAAAGTAACATTGAAAGAAACCAAGACCTTACTAGAGATCCAAGAGGCTTCCATAACCATGTGTGGATCCTATTCTATGAAGTCATAACATCTAAGGAAGAATTATATAGGTATCCCATCTGGCCCTGGGATCTTGTCTTTCTGAAAATTGTGTAGGGTTCTAAGTAATTCTTTTTTTCCCACCTATTATTGCAGAATATGTGCTTTCCCAAAGCCCTAGGAAGGTGAGGGATATTTGCGTAACAAACATGACGTCCTACCATTGTCACCTCAGTAGGATATCCCCACGTTTTAGGAGTAGAAAGAGGTATACCCTAGGGGAGGCATCCCCGATGGCCTAAAGGGTTGGGTAAGCTAAGGATAAGGACAAGAAAACCCCCACTCTCACCGCTCACGAAAGTTAAGCATGTCTACGTCTGAGGAATTGAGGCAAAAGAAGAATGTCGGTGTACCTTCCCAGAACAAGAACAATATAGCATGTATGTACAATTTGCAAGTACCAAATGATAATAAAATCCTCAAAGAGTTTAGACAATAAAAAAATGAAGTGGCTAAAGCAAATTTGCAACAATTTATCAGTTTACAACAACAATAAGTTATGTAACAACCACAAAAATTAGTGCTCAGAATTGTTAGAAAAGACAGTGAAAATTGAGCATATATCAAGTATATTCCCTAACAATTGTCCCAAGAAAGTTCTGAGTAAGTTAGCTATGAGTTAGCTTAGTATATGCATAAAATTTTCTGCAGTTAGATGGCTGTAGAAAACATTTATAACAACAACAAGAAAGTTAGAGATTTAAGCTAAGTAAGTGTTAGAATTAGTTATCATAGGATTGAGAGAATAAGTCTTGAGCATTTGATCAATCTTCCAACAAGAGAGAAGTGAGAACCAATGCCTTTTAGGGTTTATGGAGTCAATTATATCAACACAATAACTTGGAGAAATAACAATGATTATACTTGTCTAAGAGATGAAAAGGTGGAAGCTTAAGGAGTAGCACCTTAAGTCCTCAAGTACCAAGCCCTTAAGAGAAGGTTCAATTAGGGTGTAGGCAATTCTAGGCCCTATAATGATTTCTCCTATCCTTAGACTCTTGAAATATATTTAATGCAATAAGAACTAGACAAAGCTTCTAAAGTGAGAACACTTTAGGACTCTATAAGTTTGTCTCACAAGATCTTCTTAGGCAAGATTAACAAAATGAAGAGAAAGAAAGAAGCACCTTATGTTTCTTACTCCTAGGGTTTTTAAGCAAGCAATTTCATAATCTTAAATATGAACAAGTAAACATACCATAAACATTTATCATGAAATGAAAATTGCAGATTTACTTCACCAAGAATAATCAGGCACAAAAACCCTAGATTTGCCAAAATTCCACAAGAAATGATCTAAAATGCATCCAAACAAGTCTCCAAGCAAGTGTGCCTCAAAATTTCAGCCAAGTACCCCAAAAAGGGTGCCAATTTCAGTCCCCCTCTTGTGAGAGGTGATTTATGATGAAAAAATGAAATTAACCAGCCACATTTATATGGGAAATCCTGGCTAATATACCCAAAAGTTGTGTCTTTTCACAAAACAGAGCCTACATGTCAATTTGGCTCTTAAAATTTAAAATTTAATTGTTTTTCACAAAATAAAACCCTAAAGAGGGTGACGTTAGGGATCCTCCATGAGACGTTGAGGTCATCTAGCAAAATGTTGGGCCTCGAAAGGCCCTCCTCCATGCCACACGTGCCAAAACTACAACCCAACATCTCTCGATGTAAAACTCTAGCCCTGGGTGATGTCATAGGGATACTAAGGTGAGGTCCAAGGTCTCCAAAGCCAATGTTTAGGTTGGGAAGGGTGGCCCCTCATCATCTAGGCCTGCCAAGGTGCCTCAAAAAGAAACATCCTCTTCCTTCATTGTGCAAACTCGTCATCACTGTCTTGCCCCAAGCCCGGGGTCTCTGCATCCATCCTTGGGATTCAAGCCCTCATGAAGGTCCGAATTGATCATATCCTCATGAATACATGTTCACCGAGTAAAGTCCTGCAAAGAAAACAATTACGCCTTCCAGGGGTCCATAAGTCACAAGTATCACGGCAAGTAAATCACATCTAACAATCAAAGCACCCAAACATGTGCATGAAACCACCCTAACCCAAACAAATACTTAAAGACGTTATACAACTTGCAAAATTTAGGTTTGGAAAGGGTCTCAAGATGTCCTATTGAGTTAATAACCCCTAAGTTTAGGGTGTTTCCTAGGTGGAACAAATCCTAGTCATGTGTGCATATGATATGATGTGGGGTAAAATCTTGGGCATGGGTTTCATGACATAAAAGGGTTTGTATTTTCTTACTTATGGATGCCTCTGTAGAGGGTGAGAAGTCCTTTGTCCATGATGCAAATATTTCCAAGCCCGCTTATTTCCATTTTCTTAATCCTTTTTATTATTTTATGTTTCAAGGAACTAGGTGGAGGCCACTATCTTGGCTTGGTGTCCAGGTATGACAATGTCATTCACAAATACTTTGTGGAAATGAGAAGGTTGGCTCGTGATGAGACCCACTTTCCCTCAGTCATGAACTCAGAGCCACTATCCTGGTTTGGTGACCATATGATGGTAATGCCATATCGCTAAGCACCCATGATCATGATAGATCAACTCGTTATGAGACCTACTATCCCCCAACTAACACACCGAATGATTATTTTTGTAGGTCCCCTATTTATTGTTGAGAAGCATTTCACTTCTTTCTCGGGGATCCTTGGGCAAAGCATATCAAAGGTGGATGATAGGATTTTATCTTTTCCCTGCTACTTTTACTTTATGGGCCTTCATCCCCTTCTTCCCACGAGGTAAGGTACAATCCCTTCTTGGGTCAATACACCCAAAGATCCCAAAAGGCTGGGGAGATGGAGGTAAAGAAGTATGGAAAGTGACAAGTATGGTAGGGAATGAATGATGAATTTTCAAGGAACCACCCAGTAGCAACCTATTCCTGATGGCAACCAACTTACTAGGACATAATGACACCCCCTTCAGGTTTGAATAAGGCATAGAGCATAAATTCCAAGAAAATGTTCTGAAATTAAGAAATATCCTTTGCAATATGTTCAAATGCATTAAATATCAGAGTGATACATACCATGATAGCTGTACTCATTACCTCATGGAGCAAGGCCCACTACTTTATGGGAACCAGGCCAATTTGGTGGATGTTGTTGTTGGTGACGTGTAGGATGCATCAATGAAAACAAGGGCCCCTCCAGGGCTATGCTCTGCCCATCTTTCTCTCGACACTCCATGTCTACAACATGTGGGCCTCGATACATGATATCCTTAGTTACCCCTAGGTTTGGGGGTAACATACGACTCCTACTCATGGACATGTGCTCACTATAGAGTGCATGAGAACCTCAACATCTCTGGTATGACCCATGCCTGCTAAAACTCAAACAAAAGATCAGTGCATATAGGGTGGTGATATCACCCTTTGTCCATATATGATAGAAAAAATAAAAATGAAAAAGAAAATATCTCTAATCTAACATATGAGCATATAATGTATACATGTGAAACAAATCAATATGAAAATGCAACTAAATATATACTAACATGATATGCATGGTATATACAATGGATGCAAATGCCTACCTACCTATACTTACATGTTGATCGAGTGCTAGGTATAATCATATAGCTAGTACAACCACACTAATAATGTATCATAACACCTGCTTATGTGCTTCACCATAAACGAAAACAATGATAAGTTAAGCACAAAAATAAAATGATTTAGAACAATCATCATATCATAGGAAATTGTAAAATCTAACTCATGGAGGCGAGAGGGAGGGACAAAATCATGCCAAGTCACATCTCGAGAAAAGTTCTCAATCCACCTCTGAAAAGGATTGTGAAAGGTCAAATACTCGAGAGGATGAATCAAAGAGTCTGAAGGTTGACTACCTTGGGCCTCATCAGTCCCTGAGGTTTGATAAGGGATCAACAAGAATCTAGAGGATGAATGACAACCCTTTAGGGGAAAGTTGAAAGACCGAGATAATAAATTTCTTCTTAAGGCATTCAACCTACCCTTAAATTATAAGAAAAGGCTCCGCCCTGAATAAATCTTGAGACAAGAAGCACGTCTCCTAGTTGCATCCTTAGTGACACTGTGAGATAAAGGAAATGAACGGAGTTGGAAAACCTCATCACACGTATTCTACTCCAGGCGAACCATGTCCTCACCCTTATCAAAATCCGAGCACAATTGTAGTTAAAAATATTTTTTCATAGAATAAATCCAAGTGCCCAAAGGAATAATCATCAAACTCCTCAAGGTATGACTGAAAATCATCATGAGAACATTGCATTAAGTCATCCTTAGGTGTTTGGAATATGTATGTGATTATATCATCTCCTTGTTGCCAAATGTCAGAATCAATAGCAATCTCATATGATAGTTGTAAAGGAAACAATTGAAAATGACCCTCAAT
>JASDQU010307148.1:32014-54081 GCA_032191745.1 Picea mariana
TGCCTGCTAAAACTCAAACAAAAGATCAGTGCATATAGGGTGGTGATATCACCCTTTGTCCATATATGATAGAAAAAATAAAAATGAAAAAGAAAATATCTCTAATCTAACATATGAGCATATAATGTATACATGTGAAACAAATCAATATGAAAATGCAACTAAATATATACTAACATGATATGCATGGTATATACAATGGATGCAAATGCCTACCTACCTATACTTACATGTTGATCGAGTGCTAGGTATAATCATATAGCTAGTACAACCACACTAATAATGTATCATAACACCTGCTTATGTGCTTCACCATAAACGAAAACAATGATAAGTTAAGCACAAAAATAAAATGATTTAGAACAATCATCATATCATAGGAAATTGTAAAATCTAACTCATGGAGGCGAGAGGGAGGGACAAAATCATGCCAAGTCACATCTCGAGAAAAGTTCTCAATCCACCTCTGAAAAGGATTGTGAAAGGTCAAATACTCGAGAGGATGAATCAAAGAGTCTGAAGGTTGACTACCTTGGGCCTCATCAGTCCCTGAGGTTTGATAAGGGATCAACAAGAATCTAGAGGATGAATGACAACCCTTTAGGGGAAAGTTGAAAGACCGAGATAATAAATTTCTTCTTAAGGCATTCAACCTACCCTTAAATTATAAGAAAAGGCTCCGCCCTGAATAAATCTTGAGACAAGAAGCACGTCTCCTAGTTGCATCCTTAGTGACACTGTGAGATAAAGGAAATGAACGGAGTTGGAAAACCTCATCACACGTATTCTACTCCAGGCGAACCATGTCCTCACCCTTATCAAAATCCGAGCACAATTGTAGTTAAAAATATTTTTTCATAGAATAAATCCAAGTGCCCAAAGGAATAATCATCAAACTCCTCAAGGTATGACTGAAAATCATCATGAGAACATTGCATTAAGTCATCCTTAGGTGTTTGGAATATGTATGTGATTATATCATCTCCTTGTTGCCAAATGTCAGAATCAATAGCAATCTCATATGATAGTTGTAAAGGAAACAATTGAAAATGACCCTCAATATCATAAATGGGATCCTCATCAGAACCAACCACATCCCATTTACATATTCCAACATGTATGAACTCGTCAATATCATCAACCATGTCATTACCTTTATCATAACATGAAGGGCTTAATACATCTAAGGGATCCTCTGACACTTCTTCACTTTCCAAATCACGAAATAATGGATCATCAAAATCTTGTAAAGGGAAACAACTTACTGTATCCACTTCTTTCTGCGTAGGAGTGTCAAAAGCTTGGATGATTTCATCAAATGGAAGAGAAACTATCTGTACATCATCCTCATGACTCACCTCTTTAATGATCTCTTTGCTTTCATCAAAGTATGAAGGATCTAGCTCGTCCAAGAGTTCCTTTACTTCTTCACCTTTTGAATCATAGAACAAGGTATCATCAAAACTCTGAAAAGGTAAATGATTAGCCTCATTCTCTTCTTATTGTGTAGGATAAATTGGATCTTGGATGGCTTCATCAGAGGGAAAAGCACATATCAACAACTCATTTTCAAGCTCCAAGTCTCCTTCTTTTGTGGAATCATGAGTGAATTCTTGGTGACCTTCATCAAGAATCCCATCTTCAAGATCTTGTTTTCCAATTGGTTCCCACCATTCATTAAGTTCTTTAACGAAGTACCTAAGGGAAGATACACCCTCTAGGCTAAGAATATCTGAGGTATCCTTAGGGTAATCAATCTTGATTTCTATAGCAGAGAGATATTCTCCCTTGGGTGAGGAGATATTTGCCTCGATTTATATAGCCATGTGATAAGCTTCTTGGATTTTACTTGGCCCCTTTTCATTGAGGAGGAATCATAATTTCATTGAGAGTGCATTGGTATAGAGGTAAATGAGGTACTTGTCTTTAGGATGATGGCTTCTAGGAATTTGTTGTAAAAACTTCTCAAATCTAGTATGGAATTCCTTGACAGTCTCGTTCTTAGTTTGTTGTATGTAATAAATTATTTTTATCAATTTGTGGATATGTTCTAATTTAATACTCCATTTCTTGAGAAAGGTTTCTTCTAGTTGGTCCATGGATGTGATGTTGGCATCAGGGAGACCATCATACCATTTTCTAGCATTGCCATGCAGAGTGGCAGAGAAAAGTTTCATTTCCAAATCTTCAACATTATCACTGATAGGATGGAGTTGAAAGAAATCCTAGAAGTTATTCATGTGATCTTCGACTCTAACCACATCATTTCCGGTGAATCTAAGGAGCCATTTTTCATAGCTCAGAGGAATTTTTCAAGGGTAACACGAAATTTCACTCATATCCAAGGGTTTAAAATTACCCGGGTCCCATTGAGAATCCATGGTTGGCTTTATCATTAGTGGAGTTACCAGATAATCCTTCTAAGGATTATCAAAGGGAAAAGAGGGAATGACCCTCAATGGAGTCGCAAGGTAAGCTTGTAAATTAAGAAGAATTTGAGAAAAATGATTACCGAAAATGTGTCATTCGAGGAAAAAATGTTATTGCATGATCTGTACTTTCCCAAATCCCTATGAAAGTGAGGGAGATTGGAGTAACAAACATGATGTCTTACCATTGTCACCTCAGTAGGATATCCCCATGTTTTAGGAGTATAAAGAGATCTACTCCAGGGGAGGCATCCCCGGTGGCCTAAAGGGTTGGGTAAGCTAATGATAAGGACAAGAAACCCCCCCCTCTCACTGGTCACCAAAGTTAAGGGTGTCGACATCTGAGGAATTGAGGAAAAAAAAGAATGTTAGTGTACTTGCCCAGAACAAGAACAATATATCATGTATGTACATTTTCCAAGTACCAAATTATAATAAAAGCCACAAAGATGTTAGAAAATCAAAAAATGAAGTGGCTGAAGTAAATTTGTAGCAATTTATCAGTTTACAACAACAATAAATGTTATGTAACAACCACAAAAATTAGTGCTCATAATTGCTAGAAAAGACAGTGAAAATTGAGCATATATCAAGTAGATTCCTTAGCAATTGTCGCAAGCAAGTTCTGAGTAAGTTAGCAATGATTTAACTTAGTATATGCAGAAAATTTTCTGCAGTTAGATGGTTGTAGCAAACATTTATAACACCAACAAGAAAGTTATATATCTAGGCTAAGTTAGTGTTATACTTAGTTAGCATAGGATTGAGAGAATAAGGTTTGAGCGTTTGATCAATCTTCCAATAAGAGAGAAGTGATAAATAGTTCCTTTTAGGGTTTATGGAGTCAATTATATCAGCATAATAACTTGGAGAAATTACAATGATTATACTTGTCTAAGAGATGAAAAGGTGGAAGCTTGAGGAGTAGCACCTTAAGTCCTCAAGTACCAAGCCCTTAAGATAAGGTTCAATTAGGGTGTAGGAACTTCTAGGCCCTAGCAATTTCTTCTATCCTTATAGTCTTGAAATATATTTAATGCAATAAGAACTAGACAAAGCTTCTAAAGTTCTAGCACTTTAGGGCTCTAGAAGTTTTTCTAGACAAGATCTTCTTAGGCAAGATTAGCAAAACAAAGAGCAAAAAAGAAGCACCTTATGTTTCTTACTCTTAGGGGTTTTAAGCAAGAAATTTCTTAATCTTAAATATGAACAAGTAAACATACCATAAACATTTATCATGAAATGAAAATTGTAGATTTACTTACTTCACCAAGAATAATCAAGCACAAAAACCCTAGATTTGCCAAAATTCCACCAACAAATGATTCAAAATGCATCCAAACAAGCCTCCAAGCAAGTGTGCCTCAAAATTTCAGCCAAGTACCCCAAAAAGGGTGCCAATTTTAGTCCCCCTCTTGTGAGAGGTGAGTTATGATGAAAAAATGAAATTAGCTAGCCATATAAATATGGGAAATCCTGTCCAATTTACCCAAAACTTGTGTCTTTTCACAAAACAGAGCCCGCATGTCAATTTGGATCTTAAAATTTAAAATTTAATTATTTTTCACAAAATAAAGCCCTAAAGAGGTTGAGTTTATGGCTCCTCCATGAGACATTGAGGTCATCTAGCAAAACGTTGGGCCTCCAAAGGCTCTCCTCCATGCCACACGTGCCAAAACTGCATCCCAACATCTCTCAATGTCAAACCCTATCTGTGGGTGGCGTCATAAGGCTACTAGGGTGATGTCCAAGGTCTCCAAATCCAACGTCTAGGTGGGGAAGAGTGGCCCCTCATCATCTAGGCCTGCCAAGGTCCCTCCAAAGACAACATTCTCTTCCTTCATTGTGCAAACTGGTTGTCACTGTCTGGCCCCAAGCTCGAGGTCTCTGCATCCATCCTCATGCTTTAGGCCCTCATGAAGGTCTAAACTGATCATCTCCTCATGAATACCTATCCACCGGGTAAATTCCCGCAAAGAAAACAAGTACGCCCTCCAGGGTTCCATAAGTCACAAGTATCGTGACAAGTAAATCACATCTAACAATCAAAGCATTTGAACATGTGCAGCAAACCACCCTAACCCAAACAAATGCTCAAAGACATTATACAACTTTCCAAATTAAGGTTTGGAAAGGGTCTCAAGATGTCCTATTGGGTCAATAACCCCTAGGTTTAGGGTGTTTCCTAGGTGGAACAAATCCTAGTCATGTGTGCATGTGATATGATGTGGGTTAAACTCTTGGGCATGGGTTTCATGACATACAAGGATTTGTATTGTCTTACCTATGGGTGCCTTTGTAGAGGGTCAGTGGTCCTTTTTCCATGATGAAAATATTTCCAAGCCCATTTATTTCCATTTTCTTAATCCTTTTTATTCTTTTATGTTTCAAGGAACTAGGTGGAGGCCACTGTCTTGTCTTGGTGTCCAGGTATGGCAATGTCATTCACAAATACTTTGTGGAAATGAGAGGGTTGGCTCGTGATGATACCCCCTTTCCCTTAGTCATGAAATTGAGAGCCATTACCCTGGTTTGGTGACCATATGATGGTAATGTCATACCGCTAAGCACCCATGATCATGATAGGTCAGCTCGTGATGAGACCTCCTATCCCCCAACTAACACTCCAAGTGATTATTTTTGTAGGTCCCCTAGTTATTGTGGGGAAGCGTTTCACTACTTTCTTAAAGATCCTTGGGCGAAGCATCTCAAAGGTGAATGATAGGATTTTGTCTTTTCCTTACTACTTTTACCCTCTGGGCATTCGACCCCTTCTTCCCATGAGGTAAGGTACAATCCATTATTGGGTCAATACACCCGAAGATCCCAAAAGGCTAGGGAGATGGAGGGAAAGAAGTATGGAAAGTGACAAGTGTGGTAGGGAAAGGACGATGGATTTTCAAGGAACCACCCAATATAAACCTATTCCCGAGGGAAAAAAAACTTACTAGGACACAATGACACCACCCTCAGGTTTGAATAAGGCAAAGCGTATAATTCGAAGAAAATGTTCTGAATCAAGAAAGATCCTTTGCAATATGTTCAAATTATTTAAATATCAGAGTGATACATACCTTGATACCATGACTCGTTACCTCATGGAGCAAGACTCACTGCTTTTTGGGAACCCGACAAGTGTGTTGGATGTTGTTACTAGTGATTTCTAGGATGCATCAATGAAAACAAAGGCCCCTCCAGGCTATGCTCTGTCCATCTGGCTCTCAACACTCCATGTCTATAATCGGTGGGCCTCGAGACATGATCTCCTTAGTTACCCCTGGGTTTGGGGGTAACACTACTTATACAATAAGGTATTGATTATCTTCCGGGTCTGCAAATCTAGGGAAGAAACTACAGAGTCAAAGAATGGCATCAATAATGGCTTGATTTTCCTATTTAAAGAGGTTTTGAAAATGGTTGGCCCATTCTAAAGCAATGTCTATGAAAATTTTAGCTCAGGAGCCACCCCCTCTTTCAATTTTCTGGATCGAGTTGTGTTGACGGGCGAAAATGACTGTCCGTCAACTGGAAGAACGAGTCTGGTCCGGGGTTGTGTAAATAACCCAAGCCGTTTGGTATAACTCATTCCGATGGGTTTAATGGCTCCGTTAGGAAATCTAAAAGTCCTAAAAGAAACAAATAAAAGAAATGAACTAAATAACTAATTACTAATCACTGTATATATATGTACATACGTATAATGTAACTATTGTAGATATATTTAAATAGCAGGTTTACTTATCTTATTTATGTACATGACATACACACTGCAAGTTTTAATCTAAACTTACAAAACTCAATGTGAAAAAATGTCTTCTTTGAAAAAGCAGATAAAGAAAACACATAAGATATTTTTTCGTTTTTCTTTATCAATCTAAACTAATAAAAAAAAATAATATGAAAAAGAAATATGTGGATGATCAAAAGTTAGACCATATATTCGAGTTTCAGTGTTTAGTAAACAATAGAAAAACATAAATAAGCTAACCTGTTAGTGAGTTAACGATATGCATCCAAACATCTGTACGATTAGAGAACATCCAACCACCTTGTCCAAGAGGGAAACCTGCATTGAACCTTAAAATTGTTCTGAATAAATGCAGAACAATGTGTTGGTAGTTGAGTTTTAATAACATAATGAATGATACAAATAGTTGTTGTGATCTTATGATTGCAAGTAATTACATTTGAGATAAATCTAATTGTAACAACGCGCATTTAATCATTCAACTAAAAATTAAAGAGAAATCCTGTCATTTGAGTTGAATAAACGATCACTTTGTTTAATATCTGAAGCATCAAATATGGACGATATTTTAAAAGGAATTATCCCAAAAACATAATAGATTGTGAAGTCTAAAGCTATCACAAACTATTAGTTTATCAGGATAAACAAACCATAAACGAAAACACCATTTACAGGAAGCTAAAGCTGAAATGCAAATTCTGTTCCATTCAAGTTTGTGAATTAATCGTCCCTCTTCAGCCCCAGCCAAGATGTCTTCATTACAAAAATATGAAGTATTTAAAGAGTTCAGGCAAACTAAGCATCCTATCTTCTAAGATAGGATCAAATCCCAAGATGATTTACTAATTACAAAAATAGAGGGTGATAAAACCATTCAATATCAAACTATATCTCCCAAAATTATAAAAGATTTGTTTCTGTTTACAAAATGAGCCAAAGAAATGGCTAATTAACTAAGCCTAGAAATGCTCCATCTCATTAGATCATCACAAGCTACACAATATCCTGAAAGAAAAAATGAAATAAAGAAATTTAGATATTAATTTAACCAATATTTTCCAATGAGAATAAATTGGCTACAGAATCTGCTGATTCTGTAGCTAGTCTTATTTTAAACAACAAAAATCTAATTCAATCTATATTAATAAAAAAAAATTCATTAAAAGCACAAACAAATCTTTACCTTTCAACTGAATGCTAAATTTGACTCATAAAACCTCAGAGTTAATCACTGCTTTGACACACTCAACATTTTTTATTATGACATTTCCAGTTCTTTTGAAGCGTTTTCCTTTCCTTTGTGCACTGAACTCTAGTTTGTGGTTTTCACTTGTTAATGAGTCAATATGAGCTGCGAGGGTCTTGATCTTCGCTTGAAGGAAGGGGACATCTGTGTAATACTTGTCTATCCAATGTAAACACACCTCACACAGTGGATCTGGAACCGTTGGTTGAAGAGACATATGATTGTGCATCAAAACGCTGCCACTGTCCACTGTGGGTTTTTGACTGAGTTTTATCCCTGGAAAATCTTCGTTATGTTTTAGGCACGATGGCAGATTATCTACAAAATCATAAGTCTGACTGGGATCCGATTTATGGTAATTTGGGTCTTCCTCCTCCAAGAACTTGTCAATCTTAGAATCAGAGCTTTCATGGACCTCGATTGCCTTGATCGAGATCACATGAGCTTTCGTTTTATTTCATAAACTCATTGAGATTAATCTCCCAGCTCTTTTGTTATTAAACCCTACGTCTGGATTCTTCCTTGATAGTTTGCGTGAGCGTTTATTGGTAGTCTTTGCCATGGTATTAGGGCAAACAACCTTCTCACGCTTAGGAGATTCAATGACCCTAGGGTCCGCATCATGTTGCTCGAACATAGGCTCATCGAGCGCGGCCTTATCACAAGGTTCTTTGGATAAGAAAACTGGTCTGTCAATGGAAGGGACAAGGGGTTTTTCCAGCATAGGCTTATCAACCACAGGAAACTCTGCAAGGTTGGATGTAACAAAGCCATTGTGAGATAGGAAAGTATCCCAATTGTCGCCCTATAATCTCAAATGATGGATTAACAACATCCTAATTAACCCATGGTGGAATAAACTGGAATTCAAACTCTACCTTTTATACCTCTTAGCCATTTTATATAAGCTTCTTGATAAGTAAAATGGCATGTTCAACTGGAAACTGATGAAATTCATTAACAGTCTTATGTGGTAAAGAAAAATGAGGCTGAAGCGACCTTCACATGTAATGAACTGTCTTAAAACTACCAATAAACCATGCCACCTAGTCTTTAACATAGATATCGACATACCTTTGTCACATCACTGGATTTTCCGAGAGGTAAAGAACAAACTCCACGACACCTCCTCCAACTTGGAATTCTTAAACCATTTTTCTGTGGTAAGGGGAAGGCCTGTTGCTTGGTTCAAAAATTCCCCGGTGATTTCGATTTGAACATCACCCACTTTGGCTCGACATCCATTGAAAGAGAGGGTGAACTCCTGGGCTACTTGCAAGTTGTAACCTTGGAATTTCTTGAGAAACTCAAGCCAACCCTGATTCTTAAAGTCTTCACTCGCATCGTCATACAAAAGCAATGTTTGGGAGCCATTTGGTTCGACACGGACGACAGGGGCCATACAGATTCAGACAAGCAGTCACAAAGGCAGACAAAAATCACTGTAAGCATGCAGGGTTTCAAAAACAGAGGAAACCGTGGAAAAAATCAAAGGAATAAAAACCACCATTACCCTAACACGATTAAATGAGAACATGAGGGGTTTCATATGAAAATTAGACGTTTTGTGTAATGAATTGCAAAGAGTACAGAATGAAGCCCAAGACTTTAACTTGGAATGATGGATCTATCGATTTCAGACTGCCACCTCAAACAGAGTACAGGGTACAACCGGGTGTATTCGAATCTCATCATTGTGTAAAGGGTGGAGTTGATTTTCTAAGGTTAGGAGAAGAGGTGTTTTACAAACCAAAGCATAATGATAAGAAAAATGATTTACCAAGAATTATAATGAAACAAAACTATAGTCTAATTCCAATCAATTCTTGGTGTATTATCAAAAACTCAAGATATGTCTCATAATCAAATAAGCAAATTATAACAAAGGTTTTATTGATATATGATAGACTTCAAAGCAAACAATATTCATTAAAAGATTTGTAAGAACATCAACCCTTCTTGAGACATAAGCCTTAGATACAATTTGCAATACGATCATAAGTTTTCAATGCTTCATTCATGCTTTCATTCATGAATGAAGCATGAAAACGAAAAGAATAAGAACAATCGATACAACCTCTTACAGCCAAAAAGTCACCTTCAAACAATAATACTTGTGACAAAGCGTAGGTAGCTACAAGGATTTTTCTTTGTCGATTCAAAAGGTGAAAATATTGTGGAGCTGCCAACAATGGCGACTTACTGGGAGAAGCAGTTATCTCTGCACCATCGACGAGTTCATGTTAGGAACATTTAGAAAGATTACAGATCAAAGACAGCTGAAGGACATCAAGCATTCCAAGGATCCTTACACATTCCAGCCTCATATATCTTCCTGTTAAAAATGAAATCTGGTGACAAATTTTAAAAATGAGAGCAACGATGTTCAAGTCCATGGCTCCGATACTGTTGACAGGGCCACTGCTACCAGCAGGCTTCCATAGCCTCGGCAGGGATGTCAATTAACCCACTCTAACGCCTCTACCCTGTCCAAGAATTTCAGTTCAGAATGAGAGGCAAATATCGAAATTTTATACCTGATAATTTTCTTGAACCCGACATTGCTTTGCTGCCAGCAGGCCTGTTCAGTACCACGAAGAAGTTGTCTTGGCATCATGCATGCATTTACCTGCTTCCAGCAGACCTGTTCAGTATCCCGACAGGTTTACAAACACTTCCCACAACTCTTGGGAAAATTATTCACAATTTGATATAATTTATAGATATTCAGAAGAGTGGGGTGATGCTGAAAATTTCAGTTTTTGACACATTTGTTATTTTCCAGCCTTTAATTTTTTGCTTAATCACCTTCATTATGATCTGAAATTAGTTTCTTGTTGAAACTAATTTTTCAAGGACAGGAAGGCATACTTGAGTTGCTTTCTTTAAGAGCAAGGACAACGTAAAAAGCTTTAACGATGGTCGTGTCTGCTCATAATTATAAAGTGAAACCATGAAATCAATTGTGAACAGAAAAACTTCTTTAACTAGTCTGTGTTTCAGGAAATTACAACAATTGATGCTTTGACACTCCTCGACTGCTATTTAAGATGAGGCTTTATGGTTTCCTTCCTTGAACCAAACTGTGATACAGGAATGTTTTAACCGAAAAGAAATGGAAACAAACAAAATGAAAAAGAACCAAAAACCAGAAAACAAAACAAATCAAAACAAAAAAAATTATGTACAAAAGGTGAATCTGGGACTTGTCGTGAAAAATACCTTTTGAGAGCTTGGCCATTCACCGGGAAGGTGTCTGATTGTCCCTCTAAATTTTGTAGGTGGAAAGAGCTGGGACCTAGTTTTTCAACGATTAAGAAGGGTCTTAACCATAGGTTTTGGAACTTGGTATGTTCCCCTTTTCCTTCATGAGGTTTATCCCATTTGAAAACTAGATCTCCCATCTCAAAGTTCCTATCTGAGGCAGAACTTGAATCGAACCAGCTTTTAACAATACATTGATGCTGATCCAGTCTTTCTTTTGCTTGTGCTCTCACTTCCTCTAGTTTCAACAAAGCGTTAATCCGACTTTCAAGAGGAGGACAATTCTCTTCTTGAACTTTCTGTGATAATTGTAGGGAGGGAAGCAGAACATGAGGAGGGAGAATTGCTTCTCTTTTGTAGACAAGAAAGAAAGGAGAGTTACCAATAGCGGTTTTCGGAGTCACCCTATCATCCCAGAGTGCATTAAAAAGTGCGTTGTGCCAATTTTTGTGGTTTTCAGAAACTGTCCTCTTGATGATTTTGATCAGGTTTTTGTTTGTTGATTCTGCTAAGTCGTTTCCTTGGGGGTAATAGCTGGTAGAATATTTCAGTTTTATCTCTTTTTCTAAAGAAAAATCACTCATATCGAGGGACGAAAAATAGAAATCATTATCGAAGACCAAACATTCAGGAATACTGAATCGAGTAATGATGTTTGAATTAAAGAAAGATATTACCTGACTAGTGTTTACCACTTTTAATGGTGCAACCTCGGACCATCTGGTAAAATAATCCGTCGTTGTAATGATGTATTTATGCTGCTGCAAGGAAGTGGGGTTAATCATCCCTATAATGTCAAGACCCTACTACTGAAAAGGAGAATCTACCAAAACAGGTTGTAAAGGGAATGTTGCCTTCTGTACTCGTCCAGAAGCCTTTTGACAAATTATGCATTTACGACATAATGCATGTGCATCTTTGAATAACATGGGCCAATAGTACCCAGCTCTTAATACTTTATGAGTAGTAGTGTCTCCGTCAAAGTGCCCACCAGCTTCTCCTGCATGCAGTTCAGATAACACTTTATCTGGTTCATCTCTTTCCAAACAACGCATAAGGATATTATAAATTTTTTTACGGAATAATACATCGTTTATTAGCTGGAAAGGTGCAGATTTTAGTCTTAATGCTCTCCTCTTTTTTGGATCGAGATGGCAAGGAGCAGAACCGTGTGTTAGATAAAACTTAATTTCATCAAACCAAGAATTAGAAACAACTTGTGTACATCAGATTTGATTTTGACTATGCTGATTTACAGTTAAGACATTAATTTTACTCTGTTTCTCTTCAACTGAATCAGTCACTAATTTGCATAGACCTTGTCCTCAGACAATTTGCGCAGGGGTAATTTTGAGGTCATACTATTGTAACGATGTCATCCAATTTTCCTGTTTTTCACCCAATTCCTTTTGTACTAACAAGTTTCTGATAGCAGGGTAAGGCACAATGACTTTAGTTCTGGATTTCAGTAGATACGATTGAAAATGTTTTACTGCTTTAAAAACTGTATAAGCCTATTGATCTACAGCCGAGTAATTAAGCTCTTCTCCCTTGAAGGCTGAGCTCATCAAGACAATGGGGATTTCATTGCTTTCATTGTTCTTTTGGGTCAACACAGCAGCATAAGATCGATCAGAGGTGAATGTATAAAGAGTGAAATCTTGTGAAAAATCAGGACTCATTAGGGAGGGAGCCTCCGCTATGGATTTTTTGATGGATTCAAAAGCTTGATTTTCCTGCTGTCCCCAATGATACTGAACATCCTTTTTAATTAAGTTTTGCAATGGCCTTACCATTTCTGAAAAACTCGAGACAAACCTTCTGAAAAAATTGACCTGGCCTAAAAAAGATTGCATAGAGTTTTTGGAGGAGGAGGGAGGAAGATTGATAATGGCTCGAGTCCTTTCGGAATCGATGATCATCCTATCACTGGATACGATGAATCCGAGAAGTTTGCCTTGTTCCACTACAAAGATAGACTTCTTAGGGTTTAGAGATATGTCGTACTTGCGATATCGTTGTAGGACAGACCTAAGGTGAAATAAGTGATCTTTCTTGTTTTTGGAGAAAACAGAAACGTCATCAAGATAGACCACTATGGATTGATTGATGAGACCATGAAAAACAATATCCATTTCTCTCTGAAAAGTGACCCCGACATTTATAAGCCCAAAAGGCGTTTTCCTGTAGGCGTAAGTACCCCATGGGGTACGGAAAGTGATTTTTAACTGGTCCGGGGAAGACATGAGGACCTGGTTGTATCCTGAAAAACCTTCTAGCAATGACAGTCTTTTGGAACCAGATACATGCTGAAGAATTTGTTCCATTGGAGGAACAGGATAATTGTCTTTGTCAGATGCTCGGTTCAAGTTCCGAAAATCGACACAGAGTCGAATTTCGCTACTTTTCTTCCTTACAGGGACAAAATTAGACATCCATTGTGTGTGTCTTACTGGGAAGATTATCTTTGCATTCAATAGTTTATTTAGTTCTTTCTTGACCATCGGTTCTAGCTTAGAGTGCATATTTCTCAACTTCTACTGAAAAGGTTGAGTCTAGGGTTTCATGGGGATGATGTGTTGTATTATGTTAGGGTCAAAAGTTTTTAAATCATTGTATGTCCAAGCAAAGACATCCTTGAATTCTTTAAACAGTTTTATAAAAGCGGACTGCTCTTGCTTGGAACATCCCGTTCCCAGATTAATACATTGTGGATTATCTTTAGTCCCTAGATTTACCTTTTCATGGGTCAAAGAAGAACTGTTTGTTTTACAATTTACCGATTTTATGAATTTGTCATACAAATCATAAAGCTTTTCTAATCTTACCACGGATTTAGGGATAGAATTTACGAGATCTGATGTTGATTCGGGAGACCTTGAGTCTGATATTACCGTAAAATTATAGAGATCTTCATCATGGGTGCTTTCATCAATAACCACACCTTGGAAGGTGTCCTCCATGTGAAAAAAAATAATGATCTGCTGATCATCATCAAACAATCTTCAGTTAGTGATGTTTTCTGGGACTGATGGTCTGAACAGTAACTCAATTGAAAATGCATTTGGAGAAATACCTTTTGCGGGCAAAATTTTGGAAGCAACGTTAGCTAATAAATCGACCTCATAATTGTTTAAATGCGGAAAACTTGTGCATTAGATTCCTTACCACGGCTTGATAACTTTTCAGGTGTGGTGACAGGAAATGTATGGAATTTCTTACCTGTCTGACCACAATTTCTGAATCACCGAATACCATTAAGTTCTGTATGCTCATATCTACTGCTTTCTTGAGTCCTTGCAAAAGTGCCTTGTATTCAACGATGTTTTTTGTACATTCAAACTCTAATCGACAAATGATCAAAGTTTTATTACCTGCCGGGTCGATGAGTACACATCCTACACCAACTCCTTCTTTATATTTGGATCCATCGAAGTAGAGAGACCATATGTGAGCTTCGTCGACAGTGTTTGGCACATTTGGTAAAGCTGCTAACTGTGTGCATGTCGTGAGCTTCGACTGTTGTTTCGGATTAGTGATGGCAGAGGTTTCAACCATGAAGTTACCAAAAAAGGTGTTCATTCCTTGCATTTCGAGTGAATTAGTGGAGGCAGTAAATGGTTCATTAATGTCATTCAAATCTGTCACGGTGTGCTTGAGGTAACGCTCACGATTAATCCTAATTCTGTTTGGCTTTCCATTCTCTGGTAGCCACAAATGAGACTAGTCTGTCGCAAAGTATCCATGCAACTGTTTAGACCAATCCCTGCTTAAGAATAAACTGTACACTTTATGGATGTCAACAACAATGATATCAATACTTTGGTGAACCTTAGGATTAGAGGATAGCCTAACGAGTACATTCTTTAGTTCATCAATTACCTTAACATTCGTCCGATCGAGCTGAATGATTTTAAGACTAGAAGGTTGAACTTCAGCATTGATATTTTGACAAACAGACAAAGGAATCACATTTGATGATGCATTAGAATCTACCATGCAATTATGTACATTTCTATTGAAAATTTCAAAATTTAATAAAAAAATGTGGGACATTTTTGTGAGTATTAACAACAGAATTTTGCTAATTTTTAGTCGTTGTCCCTGAAATCACTTTATTTACATTTGATACAATTTTTTTAGTGAGGTCCCTTTTATCTGAGGGTTCAGGCATTTTTTTAGGAGGGACCTTTTGAGCTGTTTTACGACTAATTTCTGCAATTTTCTTGCTATTCAGATTGTTGCTTTTACTGTTTTCTGCAATGTTTGGAAACATTTTCTACAAAAGAAAATGAAACTTCAAAAGTTTGTAAACATAAATATTAGCTCTAAGTTTCTTTAGGTCTTCGATCAAATCATATTCTAAACTTGGAGCTGCTAAATTCTGTTTTGTTTTAGTTTGTTTAAATTGCTTCTGAGGCACATTAGTACTTATTTCGGAGGAGGGTTTACTATGAGTTTTTCTTTTGGTGTTGTAAGGATGGACAGTTTCAAAATTGGCTTGAAAAATACTGTTGAAAAAATACTCGAAGACATTGGGAGATGATTCTTCTTCTTCGGTTGTTTCTTCTTCAACCACATCTTCAGAATTCTCAGGGGGGACTAAGTTATCATGTGCTTCAAGGATAGTCTGTATATCATATTGTAAGCTTTCAAAATTCAGACCCTCAGGGGTTAGGTTTGGTCGGTTTGAGGGAAAAGGTTTTCTAAAAGGAGGTTTGTAACTTCCTTTGCTTGAAGATGCTTCTTCAGCAGATCTCCTCAAGTCTACGACTTGATTTGATAATTTCTAGACGACCTTTTGTAAACTTTTCAAATCTGAGGTTTCTGATTGAGTTTTGGTTTGGAGAGGTCTAGGAAGAATTTCTATTTTCTTCTTAGGAGATGGGGTTATTTCTGCCTCATTACTAAGATTATCTTTTAAGCCCAAAATATCTTTTTCGATTTGGCTTGCCTCCTCGAAGGCTTCTAGTAACGTTGAATTCTTAGACCTTTTAACCCAAATTGCTACATTATGGTGTAGAGCTTTGGTGTAATATGTCACAATGAGGTTTTTCGCGGGCATTGAATCAATGGGGATTTGATTTTTTAACATGAGGAATCTTTGGTTAAAATCTGTTACTTTCTTCTTAGGGTTCATCTTTAAGCTGGAGAGTTCCATGACTAACACTTCAGGAGATTTATCATCTCCGAATTTCTCTAGGAAATAGGACTCGAATTTGTCCCACGATACAATGGTGTGAGGTTGTTGGGCGAAATACCATGTAGAGACATTGCCCTTAAATGTGTAAGGAAAAAGTCTACATACTACATCTTTATGTTCTACACTTTAGAGTCTAATGGCTAGCATGAATTTTTCTATGTGATCTTTGGCGATTTGTTTAGAATCAGGATTGAACTTAGGTAACCATTTCTCTGGGTGTTTTGGTAAAGGGTACTGGGGTCCAGGAACTGTCACAACGTCTTGGTTGAGCCATGGTCTGGCGGGATTGTTTTGGTTTACCATGGGTGTAGGCGGTGTTGAAGGTTGAAAAGGTTCAGATGATGAACTGCCTTCATTATATGACTCTCCTCCTGAGGAGGAAGGAGATGAATGAAGTGGGGAAGGTGGAATACCAAATCCTCAGGCTCCAAGAGTAGGGATATGGTCAGTATCTGTGGGATTTAATAGTAGACCAGTGCCTTCAAGTTTCTCTCTGATATCAGAGAAATATAGAGGTTGATTCAGTGGCCGACTAGGTTGTCTGATACGGGCCAAAGCACTGTGTGTCCTTAAAAGTGATTGACGAACAATTTCTTGTACGTCGGACCCTTGAGGGTTTGGTGTTACTGGCTCAACGAGAATCTAGGGATTTTTGTTTGAGGTAGTTGTTGTTTGAGAGGTAACGTTGTAGTCAGAATGACTCTATGTTACTATTGGGGAGCGAGTGTGTGGGGGAGGAATCTTGCGACTTCCACGTACCATCAATTGTATTCAAGCCCTCCTTCTAGCGCCATTTGTTGACGGGCAAAAATGACCGTCCGTCAACTGGAATAACGAGTCTGGTCCGGGGTTGTCTAAATAACCCAAGCCGTTTGGTATAACTCGTTCCGACGGGTTTAATTGCTCCGTTAGCCAATCTAAAAGTCCTAAAAGAAACAAATAAAAGAAATGAACTAACAAACTAATTACTAATCACTGTATATATATGTACATATGCATAATGTAACCATTGTAGATATATTTAAATATCATATTTACTTATCTTATTTATGTACATGATATACACACTACAAGTTTTAATCTAAACTTACAAAACTCAATGTGAAAAAATGACTGCTTTGAAAAAACAGATAAAGAAAGCACATAAGATATTTTTTCGTTTTTTCTTTATCAATCTAAACTAATAAGAAAAAATGCTATGAAACAAAAATATGTGGATGATCAAAAGTCAGACCATATATTCGAGTTTCAGTGTTGAGTAAATGACAAAAAAACATAAATAAGCTAACCTGTTAGTGAGTTAACGATATTCATCCAAACATCTGTACGATTAGAGAACATCCAACCATCTTGTCCAAGAGGGAAACCTGCAATGAACCTTAAAACTGTTATGAATAAATTCAGAACAATGTGTTGGCAGTTGAGTTTTAATAACATAATGAATGATACAAATAGTTGATGTGATCTTATGATTGCAAGTAATTACATTTGAGATAAATCTAATTGTAAGAACGTGCATTTAATCATTCAACTAAAAATTAAAGAGAAATCCTATCATTTGAGTTGAATAAACGATCACTCTGTTTAATATCTGAAGCATCAAATATGGACAATATTTTAAAAAGAATTATCCCAAAAACATAACAGATTGTGAAGTCTAAAGCTATAAAAAACTGTTAGTTTATCAGGATAAACAAACCATAAACGAAAACACCATTTACAAGAAGCTAAAGCTGAAATGCAAATTCTGTTCCATTCAAGTTTGTGAATTAATCGTCCCTCTTCAGCCCCAGCCAAGATGTCTTCATTACAAAAATATGAAGTATTTAAAGAGTTCAGGCAAACTAAGCATCCTATCTTCTAAGATAGGATCAAATCCCAAGATGATTTACTAATTACAAAAATAGAGGGTGATAAAACCACTCAATATCAAATTGTATCTCCCAAAATTATAAAAGATTTATTTCTGTTTACAAAATGAGCCAAAGAAATGGCGAATTAACTAAGCCCAGAAATGCTCCATCTCATTAGATCGTCAAAAGCTACACGATATCCTGAAATAAAAAATGAAATAAAGAAATTTAGATATTAATTTAACCAATATTTTCCAATGAGAATAGACTGGCTACAAAATCTGTTGATTATGTAGCTAGTCTTATTTTAAACAACAAAAAATTAATTCAATCTATATTAATAAAAAAAAAAATCATTAAAAGCACAAACAAATCTTTACCTTTCAACTAAATGCTAAATTCGACTCATAAATCCTCAGAGTTAATCATTGCTTTGACACACTCAACATTTTTTATTATGACATTTCCAATTATTTTCAAGCGTTTTCCTTGCCTTTGTGCACTGAACTTGAGTCTGTGGTTTTGACTTGTTAATGAGTCAATCTGAGCTGTGAGGGTCTTGTTCTTCACTTGAAGGAAGGGGACATATGTGTAATACTTGTCTATCCAATGTAAACACACCTCACACCGTGGATCTGGAACAGTTGGTTGAGGAGACATATGATTGTGCGTCAAAACGCTACCACTGTCCACTGTGGTATTTTGACTGAGTTTGTTCCCTGAAAAATCTTCGTTATGTTTCAGGAATGGTGGCAGATTATCTACAAAATCGTAAGTCTGACTGGGATCCGATTTATGGTAATTTGGGTCTTCCTCCTCCAAGAACTTGTCGATCTCAGAATCGAAGCTTTCATGGAGCTCGATCGCCTTGATCGAGCTCACATGAGCTTTCGTTTTATTTCATAAACTCCTTGAGATTAATTTCCCAGCTCTTTTGTTATTAAACCCTATGTCTGGATTATTCCTTGATAGTTTTTGTGAGCATTTATTGGCGGTCTTTTCCATGGTATTAGGGAAAACAACCTTCTCACACTCAGGAGATTCAATGACCCTAGGGTCAGAATCCTCTTGCTCGAACATAGGCTCACCGAACACAACCTTATCACAGGGTTCTTTGGATAAGAAAACTGGTCTGTCAATGGAAGGGACAGGGTTTTTTTCCAGCATAGGCTTATCAACCACAAGAAACTCTGCATTGTTGGATGTAACAAAGCCATTGCGAGATAGGAAAGTATCCCAATCATCGCCCTGCAATCTCAAATGATGGACTAACCGCATCCTAATTAACCCATGGTGGAATAAACTGGAATTCAAACTCTTCCTTTTATACCTCTTAGCCATTTTATATAAGCTTCTCGATAAGTAAAATGGCATGTTCAACTGGAAATCGATGAAATTCATTAACGGTCTTATGTGGTAAAGAAAAATGAGGCCGAAGCGACCTTCACATGTAATGAACTATCTTAAAACTGCCAATAAACCATGCCACCTAGTCTTTAACAGAGATATCGGCATACCTTTGTCACAACATTGGATTTTCTGAGAGGTAAAGAACAAACTCCACGGCACCTTCTCCAACTTAGAATTCTTAAACCATTTTTTTCCGGTAAGGGGAAGGCATGTTGCCTGGCTCAAAAATTCCTCGGTGATTTCGATTTGAATATCACCCACTTTGGCTCAGCATCCATCGAAAGAGAGGGTGAACTCCTGGGCTGCTTGCAAGTTGTAATCTTGGAATTTATTGAGAAACTCAAGCCAACCCTGACTCTTAAGGTCTTCACTCACATCGTCATATAGAAGCAAGGTTTGGGATCCATTTGGTTTGACACGGACGACAGGGGCCATACAGATTCAGATAAGTAGTCACGAAGGCAGACATAAATCACTGTAATTTCAAAAACAGAGGAAACCAGGGAAAATATCAAAGGAATAAAACCCACCATTACCCTAGCGCGATTAAATGAGAGCATGAGGGGTTTCATACAAAAATCAAACGTTTTGTGTAATGAATTGCAAAGAGTACAGAACGAAGCCCAAGACTTTAACTTGGAATGATGGATCTGTCGATTTCAGACTGCCACCTCAAACAGAGTACAGGGTACGACCGGGTGTATTTGAATCTCATCATTGTGTAAAGGGTGGAGTTGATTTTCTAAGGTTAGAAGAAGAGGTGTTTTACAAACCAAAGCATAATGATAAGAAAAATGATTTACCAAGAATTATAATGAAACAAAACCAGAGTCTAATTGCAATCAGTTCTTGGTGTATTATGAAAAGCTCAAGATATGTCTCATAATCGAATAAGAAACTTATAACAAAGGTTTTATTGATATATGATAGACTTCAAAGCCAACAATACTCATTAAAAGATTTGTAAGAACATCAACCCTTCTTGAGACATAAGCCTTAGATACAATTTGCAATACAATCATAAGTTTTCAATGCTTCATTCATGCTTTCAATCATGAATGAAGCATGAAAACGAAAAGAATAAGAACAATTGATACAACCTCTTATAGCCGAAAAGTCACCTTCAAACACCAATACTTGTGACAAAGTGTAGGTAGCTACAAGGATTTTTCTTTGTCGATTTAAAAGGTGAAAATATTGTGGAGCTGCCAACAAGTTGATATTTTTTTGGCAATTTACAAACCAATGGAAATTTTTTGTATTGTCATCCCCTACCTCAAGCCACATCACCCTAATTTTAAGGTTCCCTTTTCTTTATCCAAAAGAAAATTCCTTATTTTGTTTTTCAATTGACAAAGCTCATCCTTTTGTGCATTCATTAAGAACCCAAAACCCTCCAAAGAGATTTTTTTGTTTAAGGATTATTCTACTTATCAAAGGAGTCTATCATCCTTTTTGCATTTTTCTTTTCACCATTGGATCGCCATGGACTAAGCATTCTTCAAATTTGAGTGGAATTGAATTGATGCATATTCTCTTAGAGAATTATTGAATGGAACCCAAGCAATTTTCAACATGTGAATGAAGTATTCATCTTTGAACCATTAGGGGTTTAATTTGAATATGTTGGGAGGATTTCCTTGCATAGGGGCCACTTCTATAAGAATCGAGTTATGATCAGAGTCATCTCCAAATGAAATCCATTGTCAAAATCTAAGCGTTTCTTCCAAGAAGTCTTCTAAAACCTGGAATCAGTCAATATGTTTTTTAATTCATCTCTCCCCAATTCTTTTGTTTGTCTAGGTGGGGATGAGATTGTCTAGCTCAATGTCGATGACATAAAATTTCTCCAAGCTTCTTAAAAAAAAAAAAGATATTTCACTTGGGTCGTTGGCCCCCAAAACTTAGAGGCACCAAGATTGAAATTTAAATCTCCACCTAGAATTACCTACCCTTTCCTTATCCACAACTTGTAGAATATACGGTCCTAAAATTCCAAACGATCTAAGTAGGGCCTTTACATGTTCAAGAAATTAAGTTCTTTTTACAATTCAAATGAATGAAGCTGGGATACCCCTAATATTGAATAAAAATCCTATGAATTAGAGAGGGTTAAAACATTGGTCTTACAACCTATCGCTAGCCCTCCCAAATGACCTAAGGCATCCATGAAACTGAAGTCCCAACCTTTTATATGTTTTGAGAGGTATTGTACAATTTTGGCCCCTTCTATCACGAACTCTTGCAAAAAAAAGATAAAGGGGTTATTGGTGTCTATTAACCTCTTGAGGGTCAATTTCGTGGAGGGATTGGCCATCCCTCTACAATTCAAGGTTAATAAAATAATTTTGGAACTACCTTGGGATAAGATACTCTAAGGGCCCCAATTAAAAATTGTTGTCTTCCACTCTTTACTTCCAAGTTATCTTACTTATGGGCTATGGAGAGGTAACATTTTCTACCTCTTTTCCGTATGTTAGGTTTTTTTCTCTTCGAGGTGTCTGAGGCTACCTGCAATGCTTCCTTCAAGAGTTCCATTTATCGTTTTATGAGGTCTAATATTATACTTTGATATCTTAGAGTAAGGAGAGACTTCATCTGTACCCTTCTCAGAGAGGTCAATTAGAAGTGAAGGATCAAGGTTAGGAGGTTTTAATTTGAAGATAAGGATCCTCCTAACCCTTCTAGGGGAATGTGTGAGAAAGGTTGAGGGTTCGAGAATCCTAAAAGACTAGAGAAAAAGTACCCTTGTATATTTATGTGACCTATTCTAAATCTACTTCTTAAGATATGAAATGTAAATGACTAGAGGAATCAATAGGAGATTGGGGAGGAGGGTAATTCCTACCCGAAGTAGATGATATTTATTTTCTAGTTGAGGGGGTCATTTCTTGGGAGAGTTTTTTTAATCAAG
>JASDQU010307148.1:56722-67045 GCA_032191745.1 Picea mariana
GCATGATATAGAGTGTATTTCATCTAGGATAAACAACCCATTTTTCCTTGCTACAGTGTCAAACTCGATTTACCATTATCTGAAAAATAATTTCACCATTAATAATATGGGGCAACACAAGTTATGGCATACAAGACATTGTAAAAAGTAGGGCTCACAATGTTGAAACATTGAATAACCCTCGACATTGATTTATATTGCACACCCAATTAAAATAGATTTGGTTTGTAGAAGAACTACATGACACTCCAAAGTTCACTTAGATTAGGTGATGAAGAGCTGGAAAAGGCTTAGGTGCTCAGAGCCACCCAATTGAGTGCTTGAACTTGGATTGAAAACCCTAGACATTTTACGTAGGACATTTCTACAATGGAGTTTTTAGGGTTTTCCTGTAAGTCAATCTCAGGTGACTCACTCGAAGTCGATCCCTAGCTAGTTGGAACATGTTATGTAGAGACTGCAATTGTTGATAGATCAAGTGTCCCTTCACTAAAACTCTAAGTATATATCAATATAATTTGTTAGTTATAACTAACAAGTTATATTATATGTTAAAACCTTCTAGTTGTAACTTGTTGTAATTAATGAATTATAATATACTATAGTATTTATTATAATTAAATAACTCGCTAGTTGTAAATAACTAATTAAATTATATAATATTAGTTACAATAAATGAGTTATATAATATAGTTAGTTAGTTACAACTAACAAATTATAATATATATTATATTATTATATTATATATAAAAGTTGTTAAAATATATAATTTAACATTTTATATATTTATATAGTATAATTAGTTATCATATATCATTTTTCTTTTAAAATAATTAATAATATAAAATGTTTATCATATTTCAAAGTGATTCCATATGATTTGAATTAATGTGAGATTTATTTTCAAAAGAATTGGAAGCAATGATAATATGAAATACTCTATATTTAGTATTTCAAGAATATTTATCATATGTCGAGAAGATCTTACCAAAATATTAACCAAGGTGAGGTTAATATGTAATTCACTATTGCCAAATAAAAATATGATGCATAATCATATTTGACTTTGATAGTTCCAACTCAATGATTATCGTTGACCCAATTTCTTGAAATTCTATTGGTTTTTGAATTCCAACTCATCAACCATATTTTTTTCTTATGAGGCTCATTTTAGACCCAAATTTACTCTAATTTGAAGACCATGATTTGGCTTATGGGTAACTGTTGAAAAGAGAGGAAACCTTGGTTATGAATGGAAGTCCCTAGATACTAGTGAAAACTTTCCTTGGCTAGTGCACATTGGAGCACTAGAGGGAAGGGGGGATAACCTAAGGGACTATTTAGCAAAGAAGGGATCAAATTTCTGGTCTTGTGTAGACTGAGGGGGAAGAGTTGTTGGTTGAGTGGGGCTGTTATGGTTGATAATGTATTAAGTGTTAGTTTCTCATCTGTAATTATGGGAATCGGGCTAAGTGTGAGAGACTTAGAACCTCGCCATAGGTAATTTCTCCCTTCTATATTCATACCCCTAGCTTGGGGGTGGACTATGTGACAAAGAGCTCATGATTGGGTGGAATAGTCTTCATTTACAACTAGTTGGAAAAAAAAACAATAGAAAGACAAGTATCTCATTATTATCCATGAATATGAAAAATTTCCTACATTTACTTGTTATGTTTATTTATTCCATTATGGATCTATCTGTGATGAATGCATGTTGGCCATACTTTGTGCAACTTATTACTTGCTTCAACTCATCAAAAACAAAGAAATTAATCTATCAAACAACTGAGAATCCATACATAAGAAAGCTTTACACAGTGCAATTGGAGAGCCCTATTGGTGAATAAACACCATATCTCCTTCAAGGCTCACAAGCATATGAAAATGATTACAACTACAAAATCCTTATTCCATGCTCTGGGGTTCATAGGGACATGGGTACAATTATTTAAACTTTAGATGATGGGTTCAAAATCCATCATGATCCTAGACTCTCTTCTCTCCCTTTGTTGCAAACACTAGTCATTTTCTCCTAAAAAAAGTTTCCAACCCCCTTCTTTTGCTACAACATTGTGGTAAGTAGCATTTTGAGAGTTCAGTTCTTATAGATTTTCCACAGTATAATTCATATTGATTTCAACATGAATGCTACTCCGGAAATCCAAAAGAACTAGAATCTCAAATCTCGCACCACAAAAATATGAAAAAAGTAGCATTTTATCTAAGAGTCAATGAAAGAAACCAATAACCTCTTGAATTGAATCACTTTTGCTTCTTGTCCTTTCATCTCCATATCAAATGGGTGGAGAGTCACATGAATTCCATGTAGAGGAAAGGGATCAAATGGTTGTTAGTCTTAGTGGGTTAGTTTGTTGTGTTAGTTATGCCAAGGATGAAACCCCATATCGAAGAACTTCTTAGAGACAACCTCTTTATATATGACTTCCTTTGTTAAAAAATATATCATTGATGACTTTGATATTGGTCATATGTCTTGTTAATCATCTGCCTCTCGGAGCCCCAAGGGTTAGCTCAAGTGGTTTTGAGCCAGATTTGAAGCTATCCCCAACAGAGGAGGTAATGGGTTCAAATATCTTGTTCCCCCTTGGGGTTAGGCCCTGTAATTAGGGTTGGTGGTTTACCCTGTTTACCATCCATGAAGTGGGGAAGTACTCTTGGGTTTTCCAGTGCTATTTTCTGAGGAAAAAAAATCATCTGCCTCTCATGCTCACTTATCAAAGAACTTCTTAGAGACAACATCTCTACCGATGACTTCCTTTATCAATGAATCTGTCATTGATGACTTTGATATTGGTAATCTATCTTGTTAATCATTTTCCTTCTGTGCTAAAAAATATTGGACTTGGAGGATCCACAACTCTTCAGTGTCTCTAAGTTCACTTTTCTCATGAGACAACTAATTTGAGGATCCAATTTCGAATCAATATTTTTTTGTTGCTAATGCAAACTTTGAAGTATAGATAAACAAAACATTGAATTACAAAATGTGGAGGATCTTCTCCTAAATATTGTATCAAGGAAAATAATACCATGAGCCCTTAGAGAGAAGATACAATCAACGATGGTACAATCACTATCGACACCAGGTGTTTCTCCAACCCATATAATTCACCAACAAAATTCGAATCCTTCTCTTTTCCTTTTTCCCACAATTGCCAATGGTCATCAATAAGACAATACTTAAGGGGGAAAGAACGATTTTTGGTTGGATTCAAAAGATTGAACACTTCAGTGAGTTTGCACCTCGACTACTCCACCATTTTAGATTTGTGTATATGTTTGAGGTTTTCTAATAGGAGTGTATCCAATTTCACACTAGTTTTCCTAATATATTACATTCATGTTTTCTTTTGTGTTATAGGTCTTTCCATTGGAATTCTCTTGCCTTGGATAATGTAAATGTTATGGCTATCTCAGTGAAGTTTGATTCAGTCTTGTAAGTTATTGCTAGTATAGAGGACTTTCACTCATTTTTGTATTCAATTTGTTGTATAAGTTAAATATTCATGTGATTTTGAGTATCTCATTCTTGAGTTCTTTGTTTAATCCTTAATGGAAACAAAATTAGAAGAATGCCTCCTTGAAATTGGTGTTAGTTCATTGCATGTCCTTTAATGTATTTGATATTTATTGAAGTAAAATGGATATAGTATCTTATTAAGATCCACTTAAACCAATTTTTTTGTTGGGTATGCATTAAGTCCCTTTGTTGACGGAAGGAAACCAACTTTAGAGGTCACACTCCTTCCTTCACACACAGAGACACAAGAGGCTCTAGACCCACCAAAGTTTGAACTTGGGTTGTTTGCATGGTGACACCCTATCTCAACCACTAAACCACAAGTCGACGGATAAATAATAAAGTGATACTAGTTATGATCACTACTTTCTAATTAATATCCTCTCCTTTTCCTTACAATATCTTGACAGAGGGTGACTCAATCGATATAATGTACTATTTAGTATGATTGTTTTATAATTAATATCTTCCCCTCTTTTCTGGAGGATGGAGAGTGGCTCAATAACAATAATTATTGGTAGACTCAAGGAACTCTATCGGATTTGAATTGATAACCTATGACCTCTTTAACAATACTATACCTTGAATGTATAATTTAACCAACAAAACTAATTTATAGAATAATTAATATATATGATATATTTTGGTGAATGTATAAAGTTATGACATATACATTTGGTGTTGTATACTATATGCTTCCCCTTAACCTTTAAATGAATCATATGATATAATTTTGTACTCTGTATAGTACTTAAGATGTTCTTCATTATGTCTATAAAAAAATATACAAAGTAGTTAGAATGTAATAAAAACTATTACAATATATTTTAACTGTTACCCAAATTTTGAAATTGAAATGTCCTTTGTTTGCATATGGAAAAATATTGATATTTTGGACATCTACATTTGGTTTTTATATTTTTTGATCATGAAAGTAAATATAGAGAGACAATATGGCGACATTAATGTGGTCTTCATATCCATCTTTCAATTTTTTATAGTTTGTTCCATTGATTCTTCTATTGCCATTTCCATTTGGTTTTTATGATATTTTAAGAATACAATGGTTTTGGTGATCCATCCAAACATTGCAACAAATATGGTTTTCAATGTCAACCTATTGAAGGATTAAATTTTTTTTGAAATTAGAGCAATTTTCATTTTTAAAGCTTATTCTTTTCTATCTATATGAATCTTCTTAAAATGGGTCAAAATTCTTAAGAAAAAGTTTTAATTAAGTAGAAGAAACTATATCTTCTTTAAAAATTCTCAAACATCATTAAAATTCTTTAATTCTATTCCTTAAAGGCTAAGTTCCTTTTTTTTTTCTTTCTATTTATTCACTTCTATAGTTCACTATTTTCTATATTTCATAAGCTTTATTTGGATCCCTGGTGAGGGGTGGAGTGTCCACTCTAAATGTAGGGATGATTTTAAACTCCAACTCAATTCATGCCCAGAATATTACCACAATTATAATCAAATGTGAAAATCTACAAACATAAATCTTCAACCTCTATGGAGAGGATTGTTTCAAAGAGATATGGATATTTGAAAAGCTCATGGCAAAATTGAAGAAAAGAGTTTCCGACCTAACTTTTCTAGAATGTTTTCAAGATTCCTCAATTATGTTTCTCAATGTCTACTTTCTTTTTTGCTTCTATTTATTCACTTCTTAAGCTAATTCTTTTATATGTCTCATAAGCTTTCTTTGGATCCCATGATGGTGGGCGGAGTGTCCACTCAAAACATTAGGACATTTCTAAACTCCAACACAATTCATATCTAGAAAAATAACCACAATTATGATTAAATATGAAAATCTACAAGCTCAAATCTTCGACCTCTATGGAGAGGATTGTCTCAAAGAGACATGTCCTTGAAAATATTGGAGTAAAAATTGAAGAAAAGAGCAGTTGATTCGACTTTCATCAAACTCTACCGAGATTCCTCAATTCCATTTCCTAACATCTACTTCCCTTTTTTGTTTATATATATTTACCTTTTAAGCTTACTCTTTTCTATATCTCATGATATTTTTATGGATCCCTTGATGATGGATGGAATGTCCACTAAAAACATTGGAACATTTATGAACTCCAACTCAATTCATATCTAGAAAGATTACAACAATTATGACTAACTATGAAAATCTACATACACAAATCTTCAATCTCTATGGAGAGAATTGTCTCAAAGAGACATAGATCTTCTAAAATCTCAGAGTAAAATTGAAGAAAAGAGTAGCTAACCTAACCTGTAACATACCCAAAATATTTAATTGAGGCACACTATCGTAAATTTTTCTCCGATAGCAAACCGAAACATTCCCAAGTCCTCACTAAGACAAACCATGCACACAACAAGCTTTGAACCATGCACGACAACTATTTCCCAACGCACACGATTATTTGAGCACTGCGATGAGAACCCATTACCATTACTACTAAAATTGACTGACATATACAATTAAATTTAGGATTACGAACAACATGACATTCAAGCTCATGCAATTGTCCATGCTAGTTAAAAATGTAAATGCAATTACTATAAATGTGCACCAAAAAAACTAAACACATACACAAAAATTCTTCCACATAAATAGAGATTAAAATGCATCATTCTACTCACAACAAGCAATGAAAACTGAGGGAAGATGAGGATAATATTGCAGTTAGGATTTTATGAGGATGGGTCTGCGGCTAAATCTCGCGGTTACGGTTTTCATAGGCTCCTAAGATGACAACTCGTCTTAATCTATTAGGAGATCCGACGTTTCTAGGCGATAATAGGATTTTTTATTGGGGTAAACAATGCAGGAAGAAGACAACGTGGATTACTCGAAGGATCTTACTGAGGGTTGCAATTTCTAGGAAGCATCAGGTGGTAGCAGAATGGACTTTGACAGTTTGTTTTTCGAATGCGAGGGAGACACTAGTGGAGTGGGTAAGAGCCAGTTTCATCTGTCTCTACCTTTGGAAAGCAGTCATGCTTTGGAGGTGAATCACACTAACATTTTTTATTCTTTTGGGGTCACTGGAGTAGGGATTCAGGCCGATTTGACGCCGACAGGGGATTTTCAGTTGAGACTGGAATGGACCCATTTAGGGTTTCCTCAGGTTAGGCCGTTAGAAGGGATCACTTTTTCATCCTCTTCGCCAACCTCCTCATTGTGAAATTTTCCAGTAAATGGAGAAGGATATATTTTCGTGGGATCGCTCTTGTCAGAATCTCCAAGCCTGACTTTCTCTCCCGAAGAAGTGGTTCTCCTGTCTATGGTTGAATCGATAGATGGGCCTCTGGTGGGTTTTTTGTGCCTTCCATTTTTTAGCTCTGGTCTTCTTGAAGATTCTCCTCAGGCTATGACAGTAGGTTTCTGTAAGTTTTAAACCTATGAAGTAAAGCAATGCATATATATTCTTAAGCAAAACATAAATTAATCAATGGCTCATACACATAGTACACAGAGATTTATATCGGAAACCCTCAACCGGGGAAAACCTTTCAACTCTTCATTATATTAATTTCACCATTCACCATACAATATATACAATTGTTTTAGGTATTCCGTAGATACCAAAACCCTAATCCTTTAATCCGAGATTAATTTAGAAAATCGCTAAAAATAGCAAAATTCGCTAAAAATAGAAAAAACCGCTAGACGCAGTTGTCGAATCTGACGCACCCACACACACACATGCAAATAATATAACATATACCCAACATTCTCCCACTTGTTTTTTTCTTTGTATCCAGGGGCCCACGAGATTATATAGTCAACAATACAGGGCAACAATGCCCATTGTTACTTTACACTAGGAGAACTTTTCTGTGCTCATAGACTTTGTCAATGAATTTGCAACATTCTTCAAAGTGTCAACCTTTTCCAGCAACACCTTCTTTTCTTCAAACATGTCTCTCACAAAGTGATATTGAACATCAATATGCTTTGTCTTCGAATGATTAGCTGGGTTCTTTGCCAGGAAGATTGCACTCTGACTGTCACAATCTAATCTCATTGCTTGTTATACCAACCCAATACCTGAACACAATCGTTGTAACCATACTTCTTCCTTGCTTGCATGAGTGACTACCATGTATTCAACTTTTGTAGTCAAGAGTGCCACTACAACTTGTCTTTTTCTCATCCAACTGATTGCTCCTCCAAATAGGTTAAACACATACCCACTTGTAGATCTTCTGCGAACCAGATATCCAACAGAGTCTACATCAACAAAACCATGTATGTCCACCACTCTGTCTAATCTTGGTCTTCCTTGTTAGCACAATCCATAACTGGTAGTGCCATGAAGATACCTGAAGACCCTGTTTACTACTGTCCAATGCTCCTTCCCTGGTTTTGAAATATACTTGCTCAAAACTCCCACTGCATGTGCAATGTCTGGTCTAGTACAGACCATTGCATACATCAAACTGCCAACTGCACTGGCATACAGAACATTGGACATGTCCTCTTATTCTTCCTGTGTCTTGGGACACTAAGACACAAATAAATTTACACCTATAGGAATAAGAACCTTGATCGGTTTACTTCCATGCATATTAAACCTTTGCAATATCGTCTCAACATATTTTCTCTTATTTAACCAAAGTTTCCTGTTTGCATGATCTCTTTTAATCTCCATTCCTAGAATGAAGTTAGTAGCACAGAGATCCTTCATGTCAAATTTGGAGGATAGCTGCGATTTCACCTCCTTGATAACATCCATGTTATTTCCTACCAACAACATGTCATCAACATAAAACACTACATAAATGAAGTGATTACCAACCTGCTTGGAATATACACAGTGATCAACCCTGCTTCTCACAAATCCCAATCCAAGGATGTATGTGTCAAACTTTTGGTACCACATCCTAGGTGATTGATTCAGACCATATAGTGACTTCTTTAGCTTACAGACCAACTCTTTATTTCCCTTCACTACAAAGCCTTCTGTCTACTTCATGTAGATTTCTTCTTCTAGATCCCCATGTAGGAATGTTGTCTTCACATCCATCTGTTCCACTTCAAGATCAAAGTAGTGGCAATAGATAAAAGAAATCTAATAGAAGTTAACTTAGCAATAAGAGAAAAAATCTCACCAAAGTCAATTCCCTCTACCTAGGAACAACTTTTTTCTACTAACCAAGCTTTGTATTTCTCCACTTTACCTTTTGCATTAAACTTCTTCTTAAACAACCATTTGCTACCAACAAATTTTCTTCTAGTTGGCAACTCAACTATATCCCATGCCTCATTCTTATCCAAGGCATCCATTTCTTCAACCATGGATTTCTTCCAGAGTTTACTATCCTATGAATTCACTGCTTCCCTGACAGTTCTGGGATCATCATCAGTGATAGATAAAGAAAAATTGGAATGGAAATCAGGTGGACTATACCTTTCTGGTTGCCTTTTATCTCTCACTGGTCTCCTCAATACTGGGGTATGAGGTTCTTCTTGTTCTTCTGCTTCCTCTTCTTCAGATGATTCACATTTTGCATCATCCAACTCAAGCTCTATTTTCTCTGGTTCGTCTTGCGTTGGTAGGAATTCTTGTTTGGACACATCTTTTACCTCTCTGAAAACAACATCTTGAATGTAAACAATATTCTCGGTTTCTAGGTTCCAAAGCTTGTAACCTTTCACACCATCTTTATAACCAATAAAGATACACTTTTTCAGCCTTTTTATTCAGCTTACTCCTATTTTCCTTTAGAACATGTACATAAGCATCACAACCAAACACTCTAAGATGTTTAAGAGAGGGTTTCTTTCCAGACCATACCTCGTGTGGAGTTTTATCATCCAACGCTGATGAAGGTGATCGATTGACCAGGTAACATGTTGTACCCACTGCCTCTACCTAGAATTCCTGTCCTAACTCGACACCGCTGAGCATGCTCCTTGCTTTTTCCATCAGTGTCCTGTTCATCCTTTCTGCAACTCCATTCTGCTGAGGAGTGTATGGAGTAGTCTTCTGCCTTGCTATACCACACTTCTTATAGAATTCTTCGAATTCATTTCCGCAGAATTCTCCACCATTATCTGTTCTCAATACCTTTATTTTCTTCTCTGCCTGATTTTCTACCAGAGCCTTAAACTCTTTAAATTTATCAAATACCTCATATTTCTTTCTAAGAAAATAAATCCATGTGTTCCTTGAGAAATCGATTATGAATGAAACATAATACACAGATTTACCTAGGGATGGAACATGAATAGGTCCAAACATATCATTGTGTATCAACTCTAAGATCCCCTTTGCTCTTGTAGCACCAGATGGGAATCTTACTCGATTCTGTTTACCATATATGTTATGTTCATATAAATAAAAATCCATAGTGCAATTAGACATACCTTCAACCATACCTTTACTGTGTAGTGTTCGAAGGCCCTTTTCTCCAATATGCCCCAGTCATTGATGCCACAACATGGTCTTATTTTCAGGGACAATATTAGTCTTTTCTCCTTCATCTCTCTGCTCAGGGACAACATAATTGTTCACCCATTAGTATAAGTACTTTCCAACAACTTGTACAGAGTTCCACACCTAACTCCCCTCATCAACACCATTGCCCCTCGTACCATCTTGCAAGTTCCCTTTCCCAATACAATATCCACTCCTGTATCATCCAACTTGCTTACAGATATTAGGCTCCTAGATAGTTTTGGAATGTGCAGAACCCCAGGGAGAGTTCTAATCCTTCCATCTTTTAGCAACAACTTAACCCTTCCACGTCCCATGATTCTGGATATTGAGTCATCTCCTAGG